>CAIGQV010001633.1:875079-904681 GCA_903798115.1 Danio jaintianensis | reverse complement strand
TATATATATATATATTCATTCATTTTCTTTTCGGCTTAGTCCCTTTATTAATCTAGGGTCACCACAGCGGAATGAACCGCCAACTTATCCAGCATATGTTTTACACAGCAGATGCCCTTCCAGCTGCAACCCATCACTGGGAAACATCCACACACACTCATATAGCACCCGGAGGAAACCCACACGAACACGGGGAGAACATGCAAACTCCACACAGAAACACCAACTGACCCAGCCGAGGCTCGAACCAGCGACCTTCTTGCTGTGAGGCGAACGTGCTACCCACTGCGCCACCGTGCAGCCCAAAAAATGAAACTTCTGTCTTGATGAAACTTATTCTAAACTAGTTCTTTTTTCCCCCCTGGTGAACAGAAAAGAAGATATTTTGAAGAATGTTAGAAATCGGTAACCTTTGATAAAGGAAAAAAAGGAAGTAATAGGTTACCGGTGTAGCAAAATTAGCTCATATAATTATGAATATTAATAAATAATGATAACAAGTTATTATTTAATTATGAATATTTGGGTTGACTTTATTGTTAATGGTAGCAGTACCAAAATTACATTAAATTGAACTGCTCGTCTGTTTGAGCCTACAATTTATTTGTCTATTAACTCAAAGATCAAGTAATTTTTCTGGCCTAGTAAAACAATTAATCTTACCACATTAAAGAATTAGTACAACCTGTAGTTTAATCTTTAAGTTCAAGTAACTCGTTCTGTGTGTACAACACATATATTTACAACATGCATGTACGAGAGAAAGAGAGAGAAGGAGAGTTAGGGAAACTGTTTTAAGAGTTTTAAGCACAGCTGAATTATCATCTAAAGACATATCTGTTGTTGTATCTAAATACATAAAATAGCTTGCATTGGTTTGTTTGGTCTTGCTTACAAATTCTAGGTGAGCTTGGTGGTTCCAGGCCCATTGATTTGAAGCATGTTTGTCCTTAGAAAGTAGGCCTTCTACAGCCATGTGATTTAATAAATAAATAAATAAATAAATAAATAAATAAATACATTAATTAATTAATTTATTAATTAATAAAACTGGTTTGGAACAGGTTATTGGTGAGTAAATGGTAATGGTGAGGATGGAAAACAGAAAGCAGTGCCTATAGATAGATATTTGAGATTGTAATTGTTAGTTGATCTCTCTGTCTGGATGACAGGGTAGCTTTGTGGTCTCTGGAGTGATGGCTAATGTTGTAACACACTGACCTACAAAAACACTAACATCAACCATTTTATGCTTTCCTTTTAAAGATTACTTTTTCAAAATAAGGAGTCAGACAAGATATACATATATATCTTGGATTGTATCCAAAAAACATAAAACTACAGCTGCCCAACTCACTGTAGGATTAAATGTGCACCTCAACCTGTTTTAACCAAAACTGTTCATCAGGAGCTCCACAGGGTAAAAATAATATGTTGTTTTTGTGAATGGAAACGTGAAGACAGAGGTGGGATTAAAACGCAGCTTTAATAGAGTAGGCAGGCAAGGGTCAAAACAGGAGCGGACAGTTATACAAAGATATTCCAAAGCGTGATCCCTTAAACAGGCAAAAGGTTGAGACAGGCAGCCAGAAATTTTAAATAAAAGAAACTGTACAAATGGTATGGAATGGAAATGCTTTGAAATGACAGCAACATCTACACAAGACTTAGCAAGGATGTTTGTGAATGGTGTATTTATAGTCCATGTACTTAGTGATGATGTCCTTCAGGTGTGTGTGTGTAATCAGGGCGAACTTGAAACTGGTGTGTGAACGTTGGGTATGATGGGATTTGTAGTCTAAGAGGAAGATACAGAGAGTGCTCTCCAGCAATGAGGGCAGCACCACTGGCCATCACAACATTAATGTAGTATTACCTTTTACTTCCTGCATAATTACTTGTTAACAACAGACGATTATTCTAAAGTGTTACCATTCCCTGAACACTTGATATTTGTGAAGTTAACATTGCACAAGGCCTCATTTAAGCAAACAGTCATGGATCTTAATTTTCTAATGATTTAATAAGTGCTGAGCCTGAAGTTTATATAATTAATTACAACTTAGTACATATAGTGCAAGTCCATCTACAAACATTACACCCTATCTGAAAATGACACGAAAGGCGACAGGCTCCTTTATATATCCTTCATATTGCAAGGCAAGTTTATTTATATAGCACATTTCATACACAATGGTAATTCAAAATGCTTTACATAAACAGGAATAAAAGAATAAGAATGAATAAAATCAGATTAAAATGTGTGAAAAACAGGTTTTAAAGGAATGAAAAAGAAAGCATAATAGTGCAATATGTCAAACATAGCACAGTGCTCATTCAGTAAAGGCACAGTTAAACAGATGTGTTTTAAGTCTTGATTTGAATGTGTCTAATGTTGGAGCACATTTGATCATTTCTGGAAGCTGATTCCAGCAGCTGAAAGCTGATTCACCCTGCTTTGACTGAACTCTTGGAATATCTAATTTACTCGACCCTAATGATCTGAGTGATCTGTTAGGTTTGTATTAAGTGAGCACATCTGCAATGTATTGAGGTCATAGGCCATTTAGTGATTTATAGACAAGTAATACTTTAAAATCTATTCTGAATGTAACTGGGAACTGTAAAGACCTGAGGACAAGTGTGATGTGCCCTGATTTTCTGGTTCTGGTCAGAATCCTGGCTGCGGTGTTCTGGATGAGCTGCAACTGTCTAACTGTCTTTTTGGGGAGGGCAGTGAGGAGTCCATTACAGTTATTCACCCTGCTGGTGATAAAAGCATGAACAAGTTTCTCTAAGTCCCCAATGGAAACAAAGCATCTAATACTTGTAATGTTTTTGAGATGATAGTATGCTGATAGTAGAATCTCATCTCTGTACCCAAATGCAATGACTTCAGTTTCTCTTTGTTTAATTGAAGAAAGTTTTGGCACATCCAACTCTTAATTTCATCAGTGCATTGGCAGAGGGTGTCAATCGGCCTGTAGTCATGATGTAACCCTGTAAAAATGTACAATTAATAATAGTTAAATTATTCAATAGTTGTTAAAGAAATTAACTTATTATTGAATTCAGAGTTTAGTATATAATGTGAGAAAAATTATAAAATAAAAAATAAATAGCAAATAGCAGTCCGTAAATTGATTGACATTCCAGTGATCAACCAATCATATTAACGTTAAGTGAAAGCCCGCCCCACTACATTAGATGCTAATGGGAAAAGCCATGTTATATATTCTCCATGAGTTCAGAGAGGTAAACGGCAGTGTAAAGGATTAAATACGAAAATATTCACACAAGTATTTTCTTTTTGTTTGGATTTTGGTCAGGTTTTTATTTTTTTTATTACGCTGGAACAAACTTTTGACTGTTTAAATGATTATTTTTCCTTCCAAAGATTGAGCTATTTTTCCTAGATTTTTCACTACACTGACTTTTCTATAACTAAACTGGGAATCAAATCATCTTTTGGTGAATCGATTAATCCGAGCTGATGAACTGACTGTGCTGAACTCTATTATTTGAATTAAGGTGATTGAACTGAACCGTTTGAACTGCGTTATTTGAACTGAATCTAAAGGCTGATTTATACTTCTGCATCAATCGCACGTGTATGGTCCAGCGCAGCCTTTGCGCGGTCGTGTGGCTGACGCCAACGCTAACGCGCACCTCTCAAAAAATGAAACTACACGTCGCAAAGATGCGTAACGCAAACTCTGTGATTGCTCGGCTTGGTATCGGTGACGAGCGTGGGCAGTGTTGAGAGCCACACTTGTTACCGCTACCAAGCCGACCAATCACAGAACTTGCGATATGGTTGTTGCGACGTGTAGTTACATTTTTTGAGAAGTGCACATCAGCGTTGGCGTCAGCCACAGAGAGGGCTATGCGACCGCATGAAGGCTGCACCGGACCATACGCATGCGCTTGACGCAAAAGTAAAAATCAGCCTTTAAGTGTTATAGTGGTGGGTGCACCCAATAGTTGTCAATGAGTAATTCATGCATATTACTGTGAAACTCTGCATTATTGTGATTTAATTTCCAAATTGACACAATTGCAAATTAATTGGTCATTTTATTTTATTTTCTTAAAAGAATTAATTTAATTTCAATACAGATTTATTCATACAAGTTTAAGTTGTCTAATTTACATCTCCATAGATAAACCTATACTGGCCTATAGTTAAAATTAGCATAAAGTGTACATTATTGACATGAGTGCTACAATTAGGCAATAAGACTAAGTAGATCTGAGTGTCATCAGCATAGATGTTGTAGGCAATTTGGTTCTTTTAGGTTACACACATGAGCACATATCATGGCTGACTATAACCGAATATTATTAATTTAATAATGTGAGAAATCACCCTGAGACCTACGCTGTGTTTAAGCTTAATTAGCACTGGGCCTTCTTTAATTACACCGATTCAGGATTAGACAATGTAAAGAAGCAGCAAAATAAATAAATAAAAGGACAGGATTTGTTAATCATTCAGTAAAAGACGTGAATACAGGTCACCTGTATTATAGCATTTATTAGTTGATGGACTACACAAATATTTATTTATGTTATTATGGCACTTATTAACTAGGCCAGAGCATGAGAACTCATGGAATCTATAACAATGTCATGCTACAGTGGCTGAGAGATCACACTATGTTTATTTGAATTCCTGGTTAATTCTCCCTTGCAACATCCATATGTACTCTCTCTCTCTCTTTATTATTGTATTGTTTTATCAGCACGTCAAGCTGTGCTTGTAATGAAAGAACAGCATGATAGACAAGTGAAAGGTGTTGGGATCTGATTTAAGCTTCCAGTGAACAGTCATTTTCTAGTGTTGACTGGCCTAACTATTTGCTCTCTTTGTTAGTGTTTCTCAAGTTTCCTTCAGTTCACAATATTTATTTTAAAGAAGTAGTTCTGTGTTATACAGTCACAGTGAATGTGATTGAGCAGCATGTCTTGTATATGCAGTCAAAGGCAAACATTATTAGCCTTACTGGGAACTTTAATTATTTTTCAAATATTTAAACATATATCTTGAACATAATAGTTTCATTAATTCTAATAACTATTTTTTTTCTTTGCCACAATGACAGTACATAATACAGTACAAAGTAGTTTTACATAGAGATAGAACATACTAGTTGTATTACTCATTTCTATAGATATTGGCATTCAGCTTAAAGTGTAGTATTTATCATTTCTGTCACCTAATGATGAAGTTTGGTTTCCTGTTACATTTGACTTGTCTAGTTTGGGTTTAAAATTCAGTAATACTGCATTTATCAGTTTAACTTCAATTATGCAACAACAAAATCCTGAACTGGATGATTTTATCCAATTTATTACATGGCTACTTGCCACAAAAAAGCAAAAATTAGACGCTTTAAATTCATTCATTCATTCATTCATTCATTTTCTTTTTCGGCTTAGTCCCTTTATTAATCTGGGGTCGCCACAGCGGGATGAACCGCCAACTTATCCAGCATATGTTTTACGCAGCGGATGCCCTTCCAGCTGCAACCCATCACTGGGAAAACGCTTTAAATTATATCAAATAATTCTAAGAAACTAATTACTAACTAAATGTAAAGCTGACAGAAACAAAACCAGTTGAATGGTGCATACACTCACCTAGGTGTTATTCAGTCACAATATGTTGCCAACCATGAAGGGGTGTTGTATAAGACTGAAGGGCTTTATTTTGCAAAAACAATGCCCTGGATGTAATTATCCTGCTTTTTACATGGCTACTTGCTACAAAATGTAAAAATTAGACACAACATTTCTCTTAGCTGTACTAGTTTATTAATTATTTAATTAAAGGCAAAGCTGACAGAAACAAAAACAACTGAATGAAGCTGATGGAGCATACACTAACCTATGTATTATTCAATCACAAGATGGCCCCAAACAGTCAAAAACAGTGGGGTGACAGACAAACATATATGGATGTGAATGTATTCACTGTTGGTCAAGTGTCCACAGATCTCCTTCATCTCCTCCTCGTGTTCCTATCTTTGTTGTTTTCCTCGATCTCCCGATCGATGTATCAGCTCTTGGTAATTCCGTCATTATCAGCCAGTTCTGTTACTCAGGTAATCCAAAGACTTTCATTGATAATCACTGCTTAATCCATCTGTACCATATCTGCAATGAATTAATCTGTTTGATAGTCCTGTCCCTTGTAACAGAAGACCCGACCCTTAACATCATGTATCAAGCAGACACAGATCCATTCCAGTAGATGGTGGATTCCCTCCGACGTGTTCTCACATCACCATCAGCAACACCACCAGCACCAGTATCCACTTTCGCATCTGTCACTTCTTCTTCTTTACCCATCCACTCCACCAGTCCCATGGTCAACTCGGTACCCTACTATGGTTCGGAGGAGGGATTGCAATGGATTCCTTTTACAATGTTTGCTAGCCCTGGAGGTACAACCGTACCAATTTCCCTCTGACAGGTCTAAAATTCTCTTTGTTTCCACACACTAGCAGCCTCCAGTGACTGGAATGAATGCTCCCTGTTAACCACCTACCAACTAGGCCTGGAACCCCAGTTACAACTACATCTCTCTGCATATGATGACACCATTAGATTAGAACAGTTCATCCAACTATCCATCTGGGTAGCAAACAGAATTCACGGTTGCATGGAATCCCCTGAATTTCATCCTCTGTGTGTCTCTCTCTGCCAACCAGAGTGTCCCAGCCCTCCAGAACCCCAACATGAGCCCATGCTGGTGGATACCACCTGACTGTCCTTGCTAAACGTCACCATCAGCTGATCCAGAAATTATGTATTGACTGTGGAAAGAATATACAGTATGTCACAAAAGTAAGTAAACCCCTCACATTTCTGCAAATATTTATTTATATCTTTTCATAGGACAACAGTGCAGAAATTACTCTTTGACACAATGAAAAGTAGTCAGTGTAAAGTTTGTATAGCAGTATCAATTTATTGTCTCCTCAAAATAACTAGAAATACAGCCAATAATAGCTGAACCCCTGGCAACAAAATTGAGTACACCTCTAAGAGAAAAAATTGAAATGTCAATATTTTGTGTGGCCACCATCATTTTCCAGCACGGCTTTAATTCTCTTGGGCATGGAGTTGACCAGAGCTTCACAGGTTGCCACTGAAATCCTCTTCCACTCCTCCATCACAACATGACAGAGGTGGTGGACATTTGACACCTTGTGCTCCTCCACCTTCCTTTTCAGGATGCCCCAGAGGTGTTCTATGGGGTTAAGGTCTGGAGACATGCTTGGCCAGTCCATCTCCTTTACCCTCAGCCTCTTTAGCAAGCCAGTGGTCATCTTGGAGGTGTGTTTGGGGTCATTATCATGCTGGAACACTGCTTTGCGGCCCAGTTTCCGGAGGGAGGGGATCATGCTTTGCTTTAGTATGTCACAGTACATATTAGAATTCATGTTTTCCTCAATGAACTGTAGCTCCCCAATGCCAGCAGCACTCATGCAGCCCCACATCATGACACTCCCACCACCATGTTTGACGGTAGGCAAAACACACTTGTCTTTGGACTCCTCACCTGGTTGCCGCCACACACGCTTGACACCATCTGAACCAATTAGGTTCATCTTGGTCTCATCAGAGTTTGCATGTCTGCAGCAAATTGTTTGCGAGCTTTCTTGTGCATCATCTTTAGAAGAGGCTTCCTTCTAGGACGACAACCATGCAGACCAATTTGATGCAGTGTGCGGCGTTCATCTGAGCACTGACAGGCTGACCTCCCATCCCTTCAATATCTGCAGCAATGCTGGAAGCACTCATCCGTCTGTTTTTCAAAGACAATCTTCGGATGTGATGCTGAGGACATGCACTCAGCTTCTTTGGCCGACCATGGCGAGGCCTGTTCTTTGAAGAACCTGTCCTCTTAAAGCGCTGGATGGTCTTGGCCACTGTGCTGCAGCACAGTTTCAAAGTGTAGGCTATCTTCTTATAGCCTAGGCCATCTTTATGTAAAGCAACAATTCGTTTTTTCAGGTCTTCTGAGAGTTGTTTGCCATGAGGTGCCATGTTGAACTTTCAGTGGCCAGTTTGAGAGAGTGGAAGAGCTTTTATACCAAATTTAACTCATCTGCTATCTGGTGACCTGAGACAGTTTAACACTAATGAGTCACATGACACAGGGGAAGGAAAATGACTAATTGTGCACAATTTGTACATTTTCTCTTAGGGGTGTACTCACTTTTGTTGCCAGGGGTTCAATTATTATTGGCTGTATTTTCAGTTATTTTGAGGGGACAATAAATTGACACTGCTATACAAACTTTACACTGACTACCTTTCATTGTGTCAAAGAGTCATTTCTGCAGTGTTGTCCTATGAAAATATATAAATAAATATTTGCAGACATGTGAGGGGTGTACTCACTTTTGTGACATACTGTACATGTAATCAAAACATGTCCCATTCGTCCTCCATGACCTGCAGTGAGTGTGGTTTCTACTGCTCCTGTACATGTACATTCGTTAACCACAATTGTTGAACTCACTACTGCTCGTTGCTGTGTTTCAGTTCACACTCTCCTCCACTCTGGGTCAGACTTATGCAACCAACTCCAGTTAAAGAAGCACAATGACACCCCTATCAGATCCAGTCCATTACTGGCAGTTCCTTAGGCTGTGGACACGTTTGCCACTGCATTGGGCCCATCCAATTTCGGATCAGAAATTTCATGTGTAGAACATCATGCTGCTGGTTATAAAGGATTCCACCACTGGGATTGTACTAGGGCTCTGACAATCTCCTTGAACTCCATGTCCTTAGAAAGTCCCCTTGAGAGTCATTCCGTTGGCATTCCTCCAAAATACTCTCTCTTCAGTGATGTTTTTCTACATTGATGACATCCTGATCTACTCCTGGAATGAGCAACGTCTCTGTGAACATTACCTGATTATTTATCTCAAGGCAGACAAGTGCACTTTTCATCAGACATTCATCTAGTTTCTGGGTTATCACATCACTCACACATCACATCAGTTCCGTCTTGTGAATGAAGTACAGTATATATGTAGATTAGTATATCATTCAGGATGGTTCTTTTCACAGTATAAATCCCTTCAGTCTTATTCAGTGCTGTATGTTGAATGTGTTTTTGTAATTTGCTCTGTCTGAATGTCTAAATACCATTACTGGTGAAACTCTTCTCTGCAACATTAGTATTGAACATTTTATTTTATATTACATAGTGAAAGTTATTGGCTTGCTGTCTGCTGTAGTAGCACTATTACATAGGCAATATACTAAACATAAAGAAGGAGAAGGAAATTATGACACCTAAAAATGTAAAAACACACACCTGGCCCAGGACAGTGAAAGGAATTTAATGCAGAGCTCTTCAACCCAGTTTTTGTAGATCTACTGTACAAGTGCTGCAAATCCTAATTGGTATCCTTTCATTTTCGCCCTAGTAGTGAAATAACGGCTCATGTGCTGCACCTTCTTCAGTGTCAGTAAAGGACTGTCCAGCAAACTCACAAGCAGTGAATTTTGCAAAATTGTCTGCTTTTTAAGTAGTTGGAGTGTTTTATTTACTCACCTCCTTCGCCATGTCATCCTACCGCAACATAGCGCATAAGAGATAAATGACGTCAGTGCGTAACAAGCGGTTACAGTCTATTACTGAACCAATATCGAATTGTCCGCGTCTGCATCGCAGTGCAACGCAGAAACAATACATTTTGACACCCCTTATAAATATATATATACAAGCCTGAAATTATTCCTACCCCAGGCAAATTCTGACATAAAGTAAATTTTATTTAACAAGCAAGTTTTTTGGGGGGGTTTTTGGACCGGAAATGACACAGACTTCTCCCAAAAGATAATAAGACAAAGACTGTTTCTCAATATGCATTCTTAAGCTTTCTTGCGTCCTTGTGTTCTCGTGTAATGTCATCATCAACTTCAAAATTTCAGTTCCAAATCTCAAGACTGCAAGAACAGAGGATGCATGAAAGAGCCCGGATGCATTCTTGATATCGAGGATGCATCGATGCAGACATGAGAGCAGTACTCACTCTATCGCACTCTACTCACTCCCAGAACACATTGTGACTGAATAAATGAGGTGGGAGGCGCAGCATTTTATATCTGTTTATTATTAATGTTCAAAGATATAACGTATTTATCTCAGGAATTTCCCTAAATGAGACGGTAAAAGTAAACATTACATGAAAATCTTAACAAAGGTATAAACACATTAAGGGTGTTTATTTGCTGAAGTTCATAATAAAATGTTTCATTTGTATTGTGCAAAGTATATTTGTAAGGCTTTTGTGCATGTTATAGATATATTGAAAAGGGATCATTGAATGAATGCAGTAATGTTTAAATAAATTTCTGTTAAAAAAGCCTGAAGGTCACGTGACCATCTGGAAGAATGCAGCATCTCGTTTTTCAGAGGATGCATTCTCTGTTCTCATGGTCTCCCAAGTTCATTCTTCCGAGGAAACCTGGCAAGAACGATCTTCACGAGAATGTGAGTCCGTTCTCTGCATTCTTGGAATTGAGAAACAGCCAATGCACAAGAGACATCATTGTGGGGAAAAACATCCTCAGCTTTTATTTATCTTAGAACAAAAAGTGGAATATCCAGAAGTATTCATACTCTTTGCAAACTGTCACAGTCTATGGGGAAATCTAGTTCTATACTAGGGCTGCACAATATATCGTTTCAGCATCAATATTGCAATGTGATCATTTGCAATAGTCACATCGCAGGATCTGCAATGTTGAGTCTGTATTATAATTGATCATTTGCATGTGTTTTTTGAGTCCTGTGACTGTATGAGGATTTTAAAAGCATTCAAGCCTAAGAAATTGTGCCATTTTTAACTTTAATAACAATACATTTTAATGACTTGTTTATACAACGAAGACTATGCAGTATTATTTTACATTTGATTATTCAATTACTGTATAGCTGCATACAATTAGACTCCTCGGAAAACAATAAAACACTGTTTATTTATTTTGTATATTTTTTTATAAAAATTTTCTATGCTTGTAGATTGTTTACTAAATTTTATGCAGATGCACTGCCCTATTAGAATCGCTGGTTCGAGCCTCGGCTGGGTCAGTTGGCATTTCTGTGTGGAGTTTGCATGTTCTTGTTGTGTTCGTGTGGGTTTTCTCCGGGTGCTTCCCAGTGATGGGTTGCAGCTGGAAAGGCATCCGCTGCGTAAAACATATGCTGGATAAGTTGGCGGTTCATTCCGCTGTGGTGACCCCAGATTAATAAAGGGACTAAGCCGAAAGAAAATTAATGAATGAATGAACATCAAACCCTGTGTTCGCGTGGGTTTCCTCCGGGTTCTCCGGTTTCCCCCACAAGTCCAAAGACATGCGGTACAGGTGAATTGGGTAAGCTAAATTGTCCGTAGTTTCTGTGTGTGAGTGAGTGTGTATGGATGTTTCCCAGTGATGGGTTGCAGCTGGAAGGGCATCCGCTGCGTAAAACATATGCTGGAAGGGATTAATAAAGGGACTAAGCCGAAAAGAAAATGAATGAATGAATGAACATCAAAATTCTCAGCAACAACATTAGGCAGTCTGCAGAGAAACTTGGCCTTGTGCATCAGTGGAAATTTCAGCATGACAATGACCCAAAATACACAGCAAAACCTGTGAATAAATGGTTAGCAGATAAAAACATTAACAATTTCCAGTGGCCCAGCCAGAGTTCTGAATTAAATCCAATTGAGAATCTGTGGAGGGAGCTAAAGATTAGGGTGATAGCAAGAAGACTCTCCAAACTGAAAGAGTTGGAGCTCATTGCTAAAGATGAATGGGCAATAATAATAATGGACACATGCAAAAAGCTGGTCAGCAATTATAGGAAGCGTTTGATTTGTTCTAATAGCCAATAAAGTTTTTTTCTATTGATTACTGAAAATGGTATTTATATTTTTGGATGTGTCACTTTTTGTTCAAATGTAAATAAAAGCTGAGAAATATTTTTTCCACAATAATGCCTCTTGTACATAGTCTTATCTTTTGGGAGAAGCCTGTGAGAAGATTTCCGGTCAAAAAATCTTGCTGGTTGAATAAAAATAGCTTTAAGTAAAAAATTGCCAGGGGTATTACATGTTTCATTTAATAAAGAGGTTCCTGGATTCAAACTCAACTGAACCAACCAAAAATGATCTGAAGCAGCACTTGCACAGTAGATCTCCAAAAACTGGGTTGAGGAGCATTGCTTTCACTGTGCTGGGCCAGTTGTGTGTTTTTACATTTTTAGGTGTCATAATTTTATTATTCTTCTTTATGTTTAGTATATTGCCTATGTAGTAATGCTACTATAGTAGATAGCAAGCCAATAACTTTCACTATGTAATCTAAGATGATATGGAGATTCAAAGTTATTGCTATAATATTTAAATTTTTGGATTATAACATTAGTAAATATTGAACTAAGATTAATAAATGCTGTAAAGGCAAAAGTTGATGAAGATTAATTAAACTAAGATTAATAAATGCTGTAAAGGCAAAAGCTGATGTAATCTACACTGATTAGACATATGCAGTCCTCTTATTACTGTTATATTGCAACCACCACCAATCTTCCAGTCACAACAAATATGGCCTATATTTTAATGTTTCTATTTAAGTCTCAAAGCACCCTGCTATAACTTTATTTTATCTCCTTGTCTCTCCAGCCACAGATGGAGTTCCTGTGCAGAAGGATGGGGAACAGGTAAGAAAGCTGTAGTTTGTAAAACATTCATTGTAAATTAGACAAACTTCTCAACAGGGTTGACACACTATGACACCCCACACCACAAACCCTTGTTTAGGGGAAAACAGCATCCTGTTTTGAGATGGAGACCAAGGTGTCCAGAACAGGAAGAGATAATCTCAGTTAGGGCAGTGAGCCAGCCCTCCTCCTTAACTGCAGAAAGACATTGTTAGCACATTAGCCTGGTTAAAAGAATGTAGCTTAATGCTGAAAAAAACTGGATTGTGGTTTTGTTTATTAGCATTAAATGTTGTTTGTATGTTTTAATGCCTCACAATCTTAAGAACTGACCCAGAAAGCAGGCTTATAGTACTGTCCCTTAGTTGTATAATGACATTGGTAAATACTGGGTAAATACTGTTTTTGCTGAATGGATGGATATATCACCACTGATATATCACACTGCTTGCTTTTTCTTCTTCTACTCTTTTCTGTGCCTTCATATAGTGTTGCTAAATCTGAATGGTTGTGATTATTTTATTTTGCACAAAGCATACAAATTGCTTCCTCTCTTATTTTCAGAAGCTGATTGTATTACAAATTTTCTCAGCTGCTTAAATACATTTTTTGAAACTATGCCTCGTATTCTCAAAACAGTAAACACAAATCCAAAATGTCTCACCCAATTTCCAAACATTCTATTTTCAGGTTAAAATTAAGCTCTACACTCAAAACCATTCACTCTTGCTGAAATACCAAACCTTGTCCCCAGACATCACACACAAGGCCTCAAAAATCACACACTACAACATAGTCTTACACACTGATGCAATAAATTAAAAACAATATTTCCAATACTAGCAAGTTGTGTTTGCACATGATGAACACAAAAGCACATTTTATTCATGTATTATTTGATAAAGTACAAAACACACACACACACACGCACACGCACACACACAGACACACACACACATGCACACGCACACACACAGACAGACACACACGCAGATGCACACACATTGAGGATTTGTGTGTAAAGTTTTGCAGTGACAGTTCACCAAATATAACTTATGAGTCAAATCAGGGAATAGTGTTTATAGTTTAGGGAAATGTGTGTGCTTTTAAAAAAAAATTGTGTTAAACTGTTATAATTTTTAAATTTTAATTCAAAAGGTTGGTTATATTGTTTTAGCAATTGAGAAAAACTGTAACATGTCAGCTTAAATATACACACATCTGTCATCTGCCACCACTTTCTTATTTGTAATACTGGCAGAGTATAAAAATAAGTGAAATATATGATATTTAATATCATTCAATTCAATATCGAGATATCATTTGACCTAGATTTTACATAGAAAACTAATAAAATGACAAATATCATAATTTGCATGAGTTTAGATCCATATTGTGTTTGGTGAATTGTGAATTACATCGGATGTTCAGTTTATGTCTATCACTATTATATACTCACATTTTATATACAACATTGGCAAGCACTTTGTTGTTGTTTTTTTGCTCTGTCAACCAAAATAGTTCTAAACACAGTTCCAAAAACATAATTAACTGTTGTGTAACAGTGATGGTGTGCTGTTCCTTGAACAACTGACTCACTCATAAAGACAATCACACAATGCCACCTACTGGTGTAACTTTGAAACCAATAAAACACATTATTTAAAATTTTAAGAAGGAAAATGTAAAAAAAAAAAAGATTTCGATTTTGTTTGATGTTTAGTCTAATTCAGGTTTTTTTTCATTCTTTATTCCTATATCAGTGTTGTTGCTATATTACAACACAACCAAACAGTTGATATGTATAATTTTTATACATAGAATTTCTCTGCTTATGGCTTTTATCTGTTCATTAGTCTGTCTTCGCAATCTGTGTTCATTATCTGTGTGAAGCTGTAATTTTTCCACGTATTTCTTTTTTTATAGAATGATCCTGTATGTCTGCCAAAGCAATTTTTGTTGCTTTGGGTACTGCTCAAAGAGTACCTATGGTCATAGGGTCTTGAACAAACTTTAAGTATTAAACTTAGCTCGGTCTTGTGAGTCAGTGTCCACTAGTGTTTAGCTGCAACTTGCCTCAACCCACCTGCCTGGAAGTTTCAATATAACTAGTAACAGAGATTATCTTACTACTGGGAGACTTACTTACCATTAGAAAATACTTTTGGTCTCCTTCCCAACATACCGCCATGTAGACAGTGTTAGCATTAGCTGTTATACTTTTTAGGCTAATTGTTTCAGACTTGTCCAGGGTTTCAAGGTGTTCGCAATATAATGAGCTCAATGGCCAATCAAAAATAGCTCAATAATATCAAACCTCAAAATACGGCATGGCGCATTTGTAAAATACATATTTTAAATCACTGTGTGCATTACACAATTTCTTCTTTAAAGAAATAACTATCTATTAGTAATTATAAAGATTCTGTCATTAAAAAAATCACATTACCTTAACATGGTTTCTCTCATGTTTGTGCCATCCAATTAAAATGCAGGCAAATGAAGTGACATGTGAAATAAATTTTTAAATAAAGATATAAACAAAAACTTTCAAGATTTCATTAATTGTAAATAAACACCATTTCTTCTTTAGACTGCATTTTGCAGTTATTTAGCAACAATCATGGAGAGTCCTGTCAATCTGTTACATTGGAAATGAAAACAGCCACTCATACAGTGTCTCCAAGACATTGTTTTGTGAATGCTGTTTTGGCATGTAACTCATTCTGTTTCTGCAACATACATGAATGATATGGCAAATCCTGCGACTTGTTGAGAAGAGATGTGCTTACTTTTCTTAAGATTTGCTTAAGATTACTTTTCTAAGCAATCAGACATAAAATATCTGAATGGCAAATGATAAAATAATGAAACTACTAAATTACTGAACATCACATCACATCAAGTTCATAGCAACTCCAACTCCATAGCAATTTGCTTAAACAACTCCGAATAGCTTAACTGTCGCATAGAGCATGGATTTACCACATGTATTTTTTGCACAAATGTAAAGAGGAAACAGGTTTGGAAGCCATTGGTTTGAATGGCTTTATGGATCTCTTCTATAAAACTTTCCAGCTTTCCAGTTCATACAGTTTTAACTTATGAAAAACTGTGACCAGTATGACCAATATGCCAGTGTGCTACTTTATTCCATGTCTGATAATCTAGCCAATAATGGTCATCTCACAATTTGATTTCCTCTGTTTTTTCTTCTTCTTTTTTTCTCTATTTCTCCGTCAACTTCATGTGTTTTTAAAATGCCTTGTTCTGTCACAATTCCCCTTTCTCTCCTCTCTCTGTGGCCGTCTCTTGCTCCTTTCTCCTCTTCCCTCAACTCTGTCTTTACCTATCCCTTTCTGTCTCCATCCCTCCTTCCTCTCTCTCTCAGCATGGCCGAACAGACTTTTCATGGGATGGAATCAATGTAAGTGTTGTGAATCTCATTCCTCCATTGCTTTTTTTTTCTCCATCATTTTGCTTCTGAATCGCAGTAGAAATCAAATATCTCACACCTCATTCTTTCATTTGATCTGTCTATCTTTTGCAGTGACTTGTTTGTGTGCCGTAGTATTTAGACTTTTTTTGCGGGTGTAAATGACAAAAAAAGACTACACTTCCCATCATGCTAACTCACAGAGGTAAAAAAAAAATGAAAAGAAAACAGGCTGCTGGGAAATGTAGCTTTACAACCTCCAGCAACATCTGTGCTAACTTTGTACCTTTGTACCTTCTCTCATCACCTCTTTTCTGTCCTTAAAATGCCACGCTCAAAATTTTGCTTTTCATTTCTGCTCTGGGGCACCTCCTGCTCTACCAAAACCATCTTTTTCTTCATCTTTCCTATTTTCTCTCCCATTTTTTCTCTCTTGAATGCCTTCCTTCATTTCAGTTGTCCATGGAGGACACCACCTCAATCCTTCCTCGGCTGAAGAAACGGAACTCCAATGCTTATGGAATCGGCGCTCTGGCTAAGTCCTCTTTGACAGGTGTGTCAGGTGTGTGTCTGTCCTGTGAAATGGTAAACTGACCCCATGTTGACTCCAGACTGGAGACATTGGAGCCAACATGGACCCCTTGTGGGTTTCCCTTTTCACCACCCGTTTCCATTTACAACACTGTCCAATGGCTCGTGCCATTGGTGAATTGCAAGATCCAAACAAGAATAGATCCCACAAAAAGTAAGCAATATGATCCCCATAATAAATTGTCATGGGGATTTCCATTTTTATTATGTGGTGGTTGATGGGAGAGGTAGGTTTATGTATGTAAAGTGCTTGTAAAGTAGAGCGGAGATTCAGTCAGTGTGCTGTATTGTAATAATGTTGTATTTCAGACTATTGTATCTGTGTATTTGTATTATTGTTATGTGAAGTGAAGTACAGTGCAGTGTGTAGCCTTCTTTGAAATATGCATTTCGCAAACTTTAATAATTCATGTTCATCATTTCATTAGATATTACCTAAGGAAAGTTTGAAAGATCTCTGAATAGGTTTTGCATAGTTGTATGTACTGTAATGCACAGTTCTGAGTCTATTTAAGTAGCAAAGAATATTGATTTTTTTCCCTCTCAGTTTCTTATGTAAGGGTTCTACAAAGACTTCACTGGTTGTCAAATAGATTGTTACAGACTTACAGAATTTAATCAATTGTAGCTTCAACGAATAAGCTGAATTTATTGCAAGAAAGAGGGCAGGCTATTACTGTTAGTAGTTATACATTAGTGTGGCAAGATGTCATTTTTATTAAACCAAACTCCCCATTCCTTTTCATTGTCACTGAAACATGATTATTTTTCCATACCATGACCATCTACATCTCATTTTTGAAGTCACATTGAGGGAGTCATTTCCTTTCCTCAAAATTCTACTCATGTTTATCACCATCAGAAAGACTGAGAACTCCTGTTGAACATGCTTTTTAACATTTTATCAACATTTTAATATTTAAAAAAAAGAATAAATGAGTTATATATTGCAAACCATTAAAATTTTTTATTTAATACAATCTTAACCCTTGTGTGCTGTTGGGGATGTTTTCATCCACTCTGGGGTGATTTTGAGTCTTAATTTGGCCACAACTTTCTCTGTGTTTTATCAAATGGAATTATTTTTGGTGACAAAACTCATTTTGACATATGTTTTTGGAAAATGCTTTGATATTTTTCACAAACTCAACAATACCCTCCATGCAAATTTACTACCCTTTCGTTATATTAATGGCTGGTTTTGCCCCATTTGCTTCCATTATAATTACATTATTTTATTTGCAAAGCCCTGACACCATATTATTATGTGTTCTTGATTGTTGGTGGTTTTCACTGTAGGAAAGAGGTAAAAAAAAAAAAAAAAAGATTAGTTTTTCCTTTTATATGTGTGTGCGTGTGCGTGCGTGCGTGCGTGCGTGTGTGCGTGTGTGTGTGTGTGTGTGTGTGTGTGTGTGTGCGTGCGCGTGTGCGTGTGTGTGTGTGTGTGCGCGCACAGGACTATCTAAAGGGTTAATGGTATCAACTGATAATCAACAGAAAAAATACAAATTCTTCTTCTTCTCAACAGGGAAAACCACCAACAATCAATAATGCATGATTATTTGGTGTCAAGGCTTTGCAATAAAAAAGTCATTATAATGGTAGTCAATGGGGCAAAAACAGCCCCTAACATAATGAAAGGGTAGTCAATTTGAACAATATACAAGGGTTAACACCCCATAAATATTTTGTAATTAATGTAAATATCTTTCTTGTTATATCCAGCTTTAAAATATTTAAGTTAAATAAAACTTCAGCAATCCCTTTAAAAACTCTTAATGAATTATGAAATATAATTATTTAAATTCCTAATTATTCTGTTTGCTATGTTTGCCATACTACATCCACCCATACACCACTTTGAGCAGGTGTGTGCTTATACTGTAAAGGTACTTCACTTGATATTCTCTCTTGTCACCCCTCCCCCCTCCCTTCTTTATCTCCATAATATAAACAAATCCTCTTGCTGCCTTCTTAGCCTATCATCCTGTCTGTCCGTTCTCTTCAGGAGTGAGTCGCTCTATGAAGGACAAGGTAACAAAGCCGACAGCAATGGCTCAGGGGCGAGTGGCACACATGATTGAGTGGCAGAGTTGGGGCATGCAGACAGTGGGTGTGGGGGGCAGAGGAGGAGGACGCACTTCCAGTCTGCACCTTCAACGCGAGCGCAAGCTGGAAAATGATGCATACAGTGACCTTAGTGATGGAGAGAAGGAAGCTCGCTTTGCTGCCGGTGAGAAACAAATGATAAGAAAGAGAATGAAAGAGAATGCCACACGAACCTGTTGTCATTCACTTTAGCATCATGTAAACCAGTGGCTAGGCCAGAAATTTAAGGAGTAAGTGGGCCATGGTGAAACTCAATGCTCTATGCTTACTCTCAAACTAAAGCACATTATCTTACAACATGTGAGATAAAATAGGTATCCAAACAGACTGAATTATTAAATGGCTATACTGTAGGTGCCATTGAATGTACTTATAATATGTTTAAATCGTTCTCTGAATCTTTGAACTGTTCTCTAAACCTAGAAATTGGCACTAATATGATATATGGTTGGTTTTACTCATATTTGGAAGGGTTGTGAATATTAATGAGCTCTAATCTGATGCCCAAGAAGCTCATGTCAGTGCCTGATGCCCGCACACACATGCACAGCTTACTTGCACACTTGCAAAATAAAAATAACTGTAAAAAATTATATTTTAAATAATAATAATTTTCAAAAATATTTTAACAAATTGAGTAGATTTCTTGTTAAATTACCTTGTTAAATGATTGTTTCAACTGAAGTGGTAGAGAGGTTTATTTTAGCTAAAAACAAGAGAGTGTACAATCTTTATGCCACCAGAGTAACTTAGTTTGGTCCTGAGTCTTGAGAGATGTATTTGTAGTAGGGCTGCTACAATTTGTTTGTATAATCGACGATGATAATAAGTTGACATCAATATTTTTAATCGACTTATAATTTTATATTTGTGTGTGTATTGTACATTTGTGACAGCAAGTGATGCAAGTTTGTGTGATTTTATGCAGGGCATTCATATTGTAGTAAAAGCTTCCTGTGAAAACGTCTCTAACTTTAGCACTCAGTGATGGGGCATTGCGAATAAACATACATTCTAACATTCACAGAGAAAGTTCAGACAGTAATTAAAGGAATGGGGAAAATATAAAATGCAATTTATTTAAATTAAAATGCAAAACCAAAAAAAAGAAACCGCAATTTCTATATGCATATTGAACCATGGAGGTTGTACCAAATACCCATATTTCAGAAATAATAACTTTAAATATCTTTCTCTGATCAATCTTCTTTTTCATAATGTTTTCGTATTTATCCCAATATTGCTGGTGGTCCTAAAAGTTTGGAAGATCAATCTTATCTTCAGCAGGAGAGATTTCAGCAGGCAGAGGTTTTGATGTTGTATTGGTGGGAAAGTGAAACTGAATTAATGTTACTTGTGTCATATGTGTTTACTCTGTTACATACATGTGACGCTCCTTACTATTAAACACAAATGAAAAAAAGCACAAATTAAATTGTTACCTGATGCAAAATATTTTGTTACTTAACTGATTATTTTCTTTTTTTTAAATGAAGGTTTGTAATTTAGAGGTTTGCATGGTGGTTATTTTAGTCAAAACGTTAAAACAAAATTTAATTAAAACATTATAAAATAATAAATCAATTAAAAATATTGATGTTGACTAATTTTCATCATCGACTTGGTTGATTATAGACAAATTGTGGCAGCGCTACTATACAGACATCCAGCAGACTCTCGAATAAGTAGCTGTCAGAGGAGTGCTCTCGGTGGTCAAGGAGAGGCTGAAGAGCTGCTGATACACTGGAAGTCCCATCTACGAAAGCATCCAAAAAGTGTTCAAATAGCCATTATCCTTATACATAAACTGCCTATTTGCAATCTAAATGTGGTGATGAGGATGGCATTAAATTAAGTTACCCAGGGAAAAATGACTAACAAAAGCACACAGGTTTATTTCCCTCATAAGAAGGTAGGCAAGAGACGTGGGTTATTATAAAAGTAGAAAAGTTTTATTCTTGGACAAGATATTAAAAGAATCACTTTTAAGATAAACCCAACAAATTCTGCTTCAAAAATAAAAATATATTTTTTGAAAAATCACAAAACAAACCCACAATACCAGTAGGACTGAGGTTCACACTTGCTGGATACAAGTAGAGTTGCCATTACCACAGCAAACTGTCATGCACACACCGCAGTACACTCAGATCACACTTCCACACACTCAATATTTCCACAGCACGATTAATACATGTATTTTGTAGATGCTAGTGATGCAACTGTTATTCAGCTACTGAATGCAGCAGTACTGTATTTTGGCATCATTATAGCAGATGTTTAATTTAACCCTTAGCCCTCAAAATGACTTGTATGATGGACTTTAATTTAACTTAGATTAAATTAACACATTTTAGATTTAGATTTAACACAGATTAAAATGCGTGGGCCTTATACATTTCTTACAAAACGTAAAATGCTACAATAGTTTTGTTTTTGTTTTTTTCTCAACTACTATTGAGCATCAATAATAATCTAAAAATCTTGAATTTTTCATCCTGTCAGGTGTGCTTCAACAGTTTGCAATTTCTGAGGCAACAATGCTGGCCTGGAGTTCAATGGATGGAGAAAGCACAAGCGTTGGATCTAATCAGGGGAGCGTAGCCCATTTAAGTGAGGCCAACCAGGAAAGCATCAACAGCCGAGGTACTGACTTCATTTACCAGCTCAGAATCATTTTACTTCTTCCTACTGCACTTTACACTGAAAACCAATAGAAATAAATATAGAAATAAATATCAATATAGAAATAAAACCAATTTAGAACTAGTACTGTATTTCTGTCACAATGTGAGCACAGTAATTATTAGACTCTGTCATAATGCACAATTAAAGCCTTTTTTCAACCACTTAGCTCATCCTTCCGTCTCAGCTCAAAGTGTGTTTGTAGAAGTGGTGGTTTAAGTCCCAGACTAATTCCTTAACAACTCAAAAATGTAAGATTTTTCTTTATTTTCTTATTATTTAGCCATATGAGATTTCTATATGAAGAAAGCTTTCCACAGAACCCCCCTAGAGAGAGAGTGGGGTATTGGTTTATTGCACAGATTTAAAATGCAGTGCACACTGGGTTTTGAATAAATGAATATCTAAAGGTCAGGGGCCTGTGACTCTTGGGAGCATGGAACTAATCCACTAAACTGTTCAGTACAGCCTCACAGACTTGAATGAGAGCTCAGAACAATGAAAGCCATCTGCATGCAAAATGACAACATGTTACAGACAGATAATGCAATAATTATGTAATATAAGAGCTATAATAAAACTTTTAAAAAATTCACAGCCCCAAACAAAAGCTTATGTATATGGAGACAAGATGTGCCACAAGATAAAATAAATATTATATAAAATGGCAGGTTTGATTATTGTTATGATGAAGTGTGCTGATAATGAAGTAAGTTCCAAATGCAGCTTTATTAAACAATGGGATGGTCAGACAGACAGGGTCAATAGGAGCAAACAGTGCAAAAAAGGGTGATCCAATAGAGTAATCTAGAAAGACAAGCAACGGTTAGGGCAGACAGAAAGCACAAAAATACAAAACACAAAAATACAAAGCACAAAAATACAAAAACAGGATCAGGGAATAACTTTGTCAAAAATTGTGTATGTAAGGGGTTTTTATATAGTGTGTGTAATCATTGTCAATGATCAGCAGCTGTGTGTGTGTGTGTGTGTGTGTGTGCGTGCGTGCGTGCGTGTGTGTGCGTGCGTGCGTGTGTGTGTGTGTGTACGTGCGTGCGTGCGTGTGTGCGTGTGTGTGTGTGTGTTCAGATTAGTAAATTGTTTTAGCTGTGAGATGCAATCGATGATCGGAAGAGTAGTCCAAGTGAATGGCTGATGAATTGTACATTAGCTGGGGTGCCCTCTAGTGAGTCTGATGGGCACTCCAGCTGATGACCATAACATAGCTCTTCCCTCTAAGGAGCGGCTTCCAGATGCTCCCCTAACAAGAACAGTTCAGGAGGCAGGAGGAGTGGAGGTGGACAAAAGGGAGGAAAAGAGGACCAGGTCCATGCAGTGGAGGCAGGCTCAGGGCGTGGACCTGAGGCAGACTTAGAGTGTGGAGCTGAGGTGGGCCTGGAGCATGAAGCTGAGGTGGGCCTGGAGCATGGTGTGTGGAGATCTAGGGGCTCTGGGTCAGAAGACACCAGCAGGTCAGACAACCCTGGTGGGTTAGGAGGCAGTGGTGGGTCAGAGAAACCCGGTAGGTCAGGAGACTCTTGGTCAGGAGGCATAGGTGGATCAGGAAGCTTTGGCTGAAGTAGCTCTGGCGGCGATGGTGTCCACTCTTGGAGCTCAGGTGGCAGCAACGACAACTCTGGCTGTAGTAGCTTTGGTGGTGGCGAAGACCACTCTTAGAGCTCTGGCAGCGGCATCAGTGGTTCAGTAGCAGTAGCTCTGGTGGTGACAGCGGCCACTCTTGGCGCTCAGTTGGCGGCATCGACGGCTCTGGCAGCTGTAGCTCTGCTGGTGGCCACTTTGGGAGCTTTGGCGGCATGCATTGACAGCTCTGACAGCAGTAGCTCTAGTGGCAGTGGCGGCCACTCTTGGAGGCTGTGGCATCGAAGACTGGCAGTTTTGCTAGTGATTTAATTTTTTTAATCTGCAATGCCTATGGTAGATCCTTTACCGAAATTATTAAAACAATTGTTTTCAGAAGTTGCTGAACCTGTTCTTAACATTTTAAATTCAACCCTGCTTTTAGGATATGTGCTGAAAACATTTAAACTAGCTGTCATTAAGCCTCTTATTTAAAAAACCACAGCTTGATCACAAAAAATGAATAAATTATGACCCATTTCAAACATGCATTTTTTATCAAAGATACTAGAAAAAGTTTTATCTACTCAATTATGTTTCTTTCTACAGAGAAACAATATTTGTGAGAAATTCTAATCTGGATTTAGAGCATTTCATAAGACAGAAACAGCATTCCTTAGAGTATCTAATGACCTGCTCTTATCATTCGATCGTAGTTGCATTGCACCTCAGTGCTGCATTTGATACTATTGATCATAAAAATTTTCTTTTATAAACTTGAAAATTATGTTGGCATTACTGAAACTGCATTGGCTTGGTTCAGGTCTTATCTATCTGAGCGTGATCAATTTGTATCAGTTAATGAAGAGGCATCAAACTGATTAAAAGTACACTGTGGGGTACCACAAAGCTCAGTTCTTGGTCCCTTACTTTTGGAGATAAACATGGAGTTAGTTAGTTTATGCCAATGATACCCCACTTTATATTTCCTCTCAACCTGATAATTTGTGTGAATTCACAAAATTAACAGATTGTATAGCTGATATTAAAAATTGGATGACTAAAAACTTCATATTACTAAATTCAGATAAAACTGAGGTCTTGCTTATTGGACCGAAAAACTTCACATGCAAAAACCTAGAACACAGTTTAACACTTGATGGATTTTCAGTTCAGTCCTTATCTTCAGTCAAAAATTTGGGGGTCATTTTTAATAGCAACCTGTCATTTGAAGGCCAGATTTCAGGCATCTGGGCAACAGCATTTTTTCATCTTACAAATGTTGCCAAACTTTGACATTTGCTATTAATGTCTAATGCAGAAATGCTTATTCAAGCTTTCATGACCTCTCAGTTAGACTATTGTAATGCATTACTAGGTGGTTGCTGTGTAGGTCTAATTATCAAACTTTAGTTAATTCAAAATGCAGCTTATTACTTATTACTCTTTCATCCCTATTAAAATATACATTTTTAAATCTTATTGACTACCTTCAAAACCCTGAATGAAACCTCTGAGGCTCCTCGGGGTGCCTTACAATGGGTGATGCAGCCTGCCAACCACTTCCTGACTGGAGGAGATGGTGGATCCGTGGGCATGGGTTTGTTGAAGGGGAATGGCAGTGCCGGCCTTTCAGTGGGTGCCCTCTGGTGCGTGTTGCTCCTGGACCACCCTCCGAGGAAAGGGCTGTGCTCTCTCCCCGGTGTCCCATTGGTAAGCCGCATCCGCCAGCTCGATAGCGTCCACTAGTTGCAACACCGTCGTTAGTTTTCTCATGCTGATCACCACCCGCTCTGCTACCTGACTCGCAGTAGGTGACCCATCCAATAGCTGACGAGGTTTCTATTCCCACTCATGGAACATTTTTTTTACCTCTTTGTAGTTTTCTACTGATGCTGTTGGTAGTGAAAAGTGTGCTCTTTTTGCCTTGCCAGTCAACAGGGGTGGCAATGCTTTCGCCCAGGACTCCTTCTCCCATCCTTCAGTGGTCGCTGTAACCTCAAACATGTTCAAGTAGGATTTCACGTCATCACATGTAGTCATTTTTGGCTGTATCCTACTTGCGTGTGCTCTTGGGTCAGGTAGCAGTAAAGCAGCTGTGAGACGGAGTGTGGCAATTTCTTGTTCCCTCCCCTGGCAATCAGCAAGTTGTTCATTGAACTGCTGCTGGTGGATGCTGACTTCCGTGAGTTGTTTCAGTATCTCCTCCATCTTTCCCTAGGGAGGAACTGTCCCTGTGAACAGAATCCGGAAGTGAGAACTCCAAGATGGCTGGGTAAACAAACAGTGTGAATGGTGAATCTGCACTTATCGGTGATCTTCACCAGGATATTTGCCCGAAATTCTCCATCACTGTGAATTGATGAAGAAGCACATGAAAAGGCAGAACTGTGAGTGAAGCCCCGGAGGGTGGATTTATTTACAGTGATGTGATTAAACAGGTAAGTGGAGTGATAGTGCTCGGGTGCATTGGGTGTCCTCCTTTCTTTCCTCTCTAGCTCGCTGTGTCCAGTGCTTTCCTCTTTGGGCCAATCGGTCACGGCGTATCGTCTGGGAAAAACAGAGAAACAGGTAAGCATCAGTGTTATGGAGTCGTGGCTCACCTCTTGAGTCTCTGAGCCATCTCTTTTATGGGGTAGTTTGATTGGTATCAGCAGTGACCGATTGGCCCATAGTGATGTTACCACAATAATAATAATAATAATAATAATAATAATAATAATAATAATAATGAAGTAATTCCTTCATTCATTCATTCATTTTCTTTTCGGCTTAGTCCCTTTATTAATCTGGGGTCGCCACAGCGGGATGAACCGCCAACTTATCCAGCATATGTTTTACGCAGCGGATGCCCTTCCAGCTGCAACCCATCACTGGGAAACATTCATACACACTCATACACACACATACACTACGGACAATTTTAGCTTACCCAATTCACCTATACCGCATGTCTTTGGACTTGTGGGGGAAACCGGAGCACCCGGAGGAAACCCACGCGAACACGGGGAGAACATGCAAACTCCACACAGAAATGCCAACTGACCCAGCCGAGGCTCGAACCAGCGACCTTCTTGCTGTGAGGCGAACGTGCTACCCACTGCGCCACCGCGTCGCCCTGAAGTAATTCAATTAAATTCATCTTTATTTCTATAGGGCTTTTACAATGTAGATTGTGTCAAAGCAGCTTAACATAGAAGATTATAGTCAATTGAAACAGTGTCAGTCCAGTTTTCAGAGTTTAAGTTCAGTTTAGTTCAGTTCAGTGTGGTTTAATTTTCACTACTGAGAGTCCAAACACTGAAGAGCAAATCCATCGATGCGCAGCTCCACAGGTCCCGAACCATGTAAGCCAGTGGCGACAGCGGCGAGGAACAAACTTCACCAATTGGCGAAAGTGAAGGAAAAAAAACCTCGAGAGAAACCAGGCTCAGTTGGGCACGACTATTTCTCCTATGGCCAAACGTCTTGTGCAGAGCTGCAGTCTAGGCGGCGGAGGCTGGAGAACGTTGGACGTCCATCGTGGAAAAGCTGCAGGTGGGAGAGGTCACCGGCTGGTGTACAGGCTGGCCCTTCAGGAACAATGCGAAGACTCGTCTGTCACTGGGGTCGTTTAGGAACATATCCTAAAAGTAGGGATGAATTCAAAACGTTAAGAACAGGTTCAGAAACTTCTGAAAACAATTGTTTTTATAATTTGGTCGGTATAGGATCTAGCATAGATGTTGTTGATTCTGACAAATTTATCAGTTTAGACAGTTCTTCCTCACCTACTGCTGAAAAAGTTTGAAGTTTGTCTATTAACGCTCTACAGTGCTCTAATTGGGACGAAGCTGTAGGAGGCAGATTGATGGTGCTTATTTTATCTCTGATATCATCAATCTTGCATGTGAAAAAATTCATAAAGTCATTACTGCTGTGTTGAGAAATGCATGTTGATGCTTTATTTTTAGTTAGATTGGCTACTATGTTAAACAGGACCCTAGGGTTGTGTTTATTTTCTTCTATTAAAGTTGAAAAATAAGCAGATCTGGCAGACTTTAAAGCTTTTCTAAAGTTAAGTATACTTTCTTTCCAGGCCAGATGAAAAACCTCTAGTTTTGATTTCTTCCATCAACGTTCCATTTTCCGGGCTGCTTTCTTTAAGGCACGTGTCATTGTGCCATGGCGTCAGATTTGTTTCCCTAATCTTTAATTATTAGTAGGCTGTTGATAAAGTGAGTTATTCCGTTCATGGCTGTGACAACGTCCTGCAAGCATAAAGAGAATAGCTGGGGAGAATCGCACCAGTATAAAGAAATCAATAAATATAAGCTAATTTATAATAAGCTTAAATTATCATTTTTTCATTAGCCACACGTTTGTGCAGTATTTATGACCCAGATGTGTAGCCGATAAAACAAAATGTTTAAACATTAAAATGTGCTTTTAGAAAATTAAATAAATATATGTTTTATCGTAGCCTAAACCAAAAAGAGTATAGGCTATAAGACGATTTTTTTTTGCAAGAGAGAGATAAGTGCAGACCAGGGTTTTGTTGCATTGTGTATTATTTTTTCCACACTATATCATCTGGGGAAAATGGAAAAACAGGTAAGCATCAGTCTTATGGAGTTGTGGCTCACCTCTTGGGTCTCTGAGCCATCTCTTTTATGGGGTGGCTTGACTGGTATCAGCAGTGACCGATTGGACCATAGTGATGATCCCCAGGTGTTTCCATTGTGTTGCCAGGATGACGCTGATCTCCATGCGGGATACCTGTTACTGTATTCAGAATAGTAAACTGTTTCAGCTGTGACATGCAAAACAGCACGATTAGTCGAAGTGAATGGCTGGTGAAGTGTTCATAAAGCTGAACTGCCCTCTGGTGAGTCTGGTGGGCACTCCAGCTGATGATCGTAACAATTATATATGAATAATTAATAATAAAAAGTTCTGATTAGTTACACATATTTTGATAAACCTCAGAATTTACCTTATAGAATTAATATGCAATTAGCAATTTAATTTCCTATTTGTTCAAAGGCAAATCATACTTCTGGATAAGTAAAGAAATAGTTGAAAAATAATTGCAATAAAGCATGTAGCCAAAAAGATATTTAATCGCTAAAGGGATCCATTTCTTCCATTTCAAAGACACTCAAGTCAAAATGAAGCTCAGTAATGTGTGTGCCCTCCACATGCCTGTATGACCTCCCTTTAAAGCCTGGGCATGCTCCTGACGAGGTGGCGGACCTCCCAGACCGGGACTAAAGCATCCGCCAACTCTTGGACAGTCTGTGGTGCAATGTGGCGTTGATGGAGCGAGACATGATGTCCTAGATGTGCTCAATTGGATTCAGGCCTAGGGAAAGGCCATAGCATCAATGCCTTCATCTTGCAGGAACTGCTGACACACTCCAGGCACATGAGGTCTAGCATTGTTTTGCATTAAGCCGGGCTCAGACTACAGGAGTTTTAACCCGATATATGCCAGATTTTCACCTCCCGAGAATTGGAGATGAAGTCTTGTCGAGGACTTCGATCGGTTCTGATTCTCAGCGCAGATTATCTGGTAATGTGAGCCATTTAAAGATAGAATCTCGCACCTCGCGATCTTCTAGAACACATATCGGAGCCTCCCTGATCATATCAAACATGTTTGATATCCAGGATATTAAATCGGGCTGATCACAGCTGTTCCAAACCTAAGAAGTGGGGAGAATCGTGTTGGTTTTAATAAATAAATATAGGCTATATCATTTTTAAATTATCTTGAATTATCCTTTTTTTAGCCAGATTTAATGTTATTCTTATACTGGTGTGAGATATTAATGACACGTGTAGCGGATACTAAACATTGCCACTTATCTCCACAAACCAAAGTGATTAAACATTTTAAACTGTGTTTATTTGTTTAATATAAAAATTATTAGGCTTACGTTTATATAGTCCGGTAACCGAGAAAGAGTAGGCTATAAGATCATATTTTTTACAGAGAGAGATAAGTGCAGACTGGGGGTTACGTTGTATTCAATGAATTTTTCTGCACTGTACTTATATGTGCAACAAGTAACAACTTCGCTTTTAAACATATAGTAATCAAATAGCTATTGCCAGTCAAACACAGCACAGCCATCGCAGCAAAATGGAGAAATTTAAATGGACATATTGCGCATATGCGTTTGGACATTGCACATATCAATATGCAACACTTCATCATTCTGTAGGCTATCCACTCCCTGCATGTCATAGCCTACCCTGATAAACATGCAAGATGTCTGTTATTTGTTATTATATATTGTACACATGAATTGAAAGTTTGTGTGTAAAAGAGAAATAAACAAAATTACAGCTCATCTTGAGTGCGTTTATTTATAATAATAATAATAATAATAAGTAATTATTAGTAGGCTATTGATAAAGTGAGTTATTCCGTTCATGGCTGACAACATCCTGCAAGCATAAAGAGAATAGCTGGG
>CAIGQV010001633.1:848888-864981 GCA_903798115.1 Danio jaintianensis | reverse complement strand
GCAGCTTCATGCTCCAGATCCGCCTGAGTTCCATGCTCCAGGTCCTCGGCAGCTTCATGATCCAGATCCGCCTGAGTTCCACGCTCCAGGTCCTCCGCAGCTTCATGCTCCAGATCCGCCTGAGTTCCACGCTCCAGGTCCTCCGCAGATCCATGCTCCAGGGTTTCTGCAACTCCTGTTCCTGCTCATTCACAAGATTATGTTCCAGTTTTATTATAATATTTGTTTCGGACCCTCCATGCCCTCCCCCTGTTCCGCCTCTGCTTCACCTCCCTCCGGGACTGTTTTGTTGCGTCTGGAATCCGCTCCTTAGGAGGGGGGTACTGTCATGTTCACCAGCGATCAAGGACTTAAGAGATCGCTGGTGAACTACAAATCATAACGAACTACAATCCCCATCATTCCGCCACACACACCCGGTTTCCACTTCCACTCATCACACACGCAGCTGCATCCTATCACTTCTCATTGTTTGGACTATTTATACACCCTGCACCCGTCTTGTCTTTGCTCAGTCGTTTGTTGTTCTCAGTTGTCTTGTTTAGTTGGTATTGTATGGTATGTTTTGCTCATGTTATGTCTTAGTTTATTGTTTTGTTATTTGTTATTTTGTTACTTTGTTTTTCCCTGATGTCCTGTTTTTGCACGATGTCTCATCATTAAATTGCACTTGGATCCTACCTTTTGTCCCGTCTCCAATACCATAACGTGACACTTTGATTGTTTGGAAAGCCGGCCAGCCCTGGATTACCTTCAATTTCCCCTGGTCCATTTGCACTCTCAAAAAGGTTAAAAAAAAACACCTCACTCAAAAAGGTTCAGAAGACAGCTGGAAAAAGGACCGCTCATGTCTTCTATTTATGACCTTCCTGGATGCAAATGAGATTTGTTGAGGATAAATGGTCATATGAACCTTTGTTGTAGAGCCTCCTCCACATACCCACATACCATAATCCATTTTCTTGCACTCCAGGGTGGACAGGGGTAAATTCAAACTTAAGAGAGTTTAGCACAAGGCATATAATCAATAGCACAGCCCTGTGGTTCATTAGGGGAAAGATGGATGGCTGCCTGTTTGGTGAAATTTTTTTAGAGATATTTTACAGTTTGAACCCAAAAATGACCAGTCTGTCAGATGAAGAAGAGCCGGAGTCAGAGATTTAATTAAAAAGAAAGTTTACTGAAGATAGTTTGCAGTCTTATCAGCAGAAGCCAGCTTCAACACCCGCAAATGAGTCAAATCATCAACAATTATACTCTTACATAACGTCATTAACTGTGTCATACATATAGGTGTTTTAACCTGATTGGTTAAAACATAGATAGACTAGGAAAATTTCCACGTGGGTGCGTGCATATAATTCTGAACGATATCTCAATATCTCAAGCATACAAATGTCAGACAGCCACTAGGCTGTTCAGCGCTGACCCTAGACCTGTGAAATAGTCCACAAAGGAATAGAACACACATACACTCAAAGTACAATCTGTTTCTTACTCAAGGCTGAGTGTACTCTCAGCCATCTTTATTAAAACTGGTTAAAAACCGGCATAATCTACATTCAAACTGGCAGCTTACATGCAAAGGAATTTACTTTAAAAGATTTAACACATAAAAATGGCAAATATCACTTTAGACATAATTACACATAGCAAATAACAATAGGAACAGTTGTTTCCAATTCTTCAAGAGTCCAGGTTCATTCAAGAGGTCTCCATGACCTCTGACCTGGCTGGGTAGATCCTGAGGAAACAAATAATTTGGCATACAAAAAAAAGCAATCACACACATATTATTCCAGTTTTACTCTGAAGTGGGATGACACTAAGGTCATCATGTAATCTAGGCTCTTAAACATTCAACTTTATTAATAATCATAAAGACATAAGAAAGGATATGTGTTACTCCATCCTGGAGCAGACATCCATCAGAAAATCCATGCCATCAAAATCCTGGAACAGCATATACTAAAATGGGACCACTCGCATGACCTGGGTATCAGGACATTCAGTCTTGGTAGATTCAAATTGAACTGGAACAGAGGAGGATAAAGAGAGGAAAATTCAAGAGTGACAGTTTTGTCCTGGAGTATAAGGTTGGCGGGTGAGTTGTAATCTGTATAAACATTCTTGAAGTTGCCAGAAGATCCTGAATCGATAAAGGAAGACACAGATACAGTATGTTCTGGGGTGCATCGTACCAATGGGACTTTAGTGAAGTTTATAACTTCAGATGTAAGTTGAATGGTGCTCACCACTGCACACAGGGGTTTGACAGGACAGTTCTTGAGGAAATGTCCAGAGTGGCATAGTAAAGGAATAATCCTGACCACAGGAGGTGTGCATGCTCCATGCATGAGACGAGTTGTGTGAACTTGCATGGGTTCTGGTACTGGAGAACAGGGAGTGTGGAAGGCGAGCTGGCGAGCAGCTTCAGGGTTATGGCATGTGACTAGTGATTGGCATATGAAGGTATCTCTTTGCATGAATTTCTTTAGTCTGATGTGTCATCGTACATCGCCGTAGCACAGCAGATGTGTGAATTCAAATCTTGTCAGTAAGTGCTAATGAGAGCAGATTAATTCCACCTGATAGCCACTGCCAGGGTACGGAATTGTAGGGTGAAGTCTCAGATGCTGGAATATACTTGGCAGGAATGAAAGAGTGGATAAGAGGTTGAAAGTGGCTTTACTGAAAATTTCAGAGAAATGGTTAGTGAAATGAGTATAGGAGTTGATTATGGCACTATTAGCATTACATATTGACTAGTAATCTAGTAATTAGTAATCAGGGGACTGTGAGCAGGTGAATTGGGATCCAGGTGAAAGAGGTGAATGTGGTGACTGCCTGACAGTAATCTTTTATTGCATCATAATGATAAATATGGAATACAAATATTTATACATTTATTTTTGCTTATTAGTTTATAGTGTTATTTATAGTGCCTTCCTCTAGAATCACCTATATTAAAGCACGTGAGACAATGCTTCTTATACTGTAGAACACAAATCAATAATTTACAAGATTCCATTCCAGTTAGGATGCTGCTATAGAAGGTTTATAGAGAGAAAAAGGACACTCAGTGAATTCAGTGGGCAGTCTGTGTTCAAGTAAGTGTTGCTGTGCTACATTACAAAAGCCATTTCCCCAGTAGATAATCTAATTTCTTCCCTGCCTGACGAGTAATGTGTAAAATAAAAATGAGTAAGCTCTCATTTGAATTTCACAATGACAGCCCTGGGGTATGCTAAAGCAAGAGATTCCAGCAACAGAAATAAAATTGGCAGTTTTTATTATTCAACTTTGTTTTATAATAGAATTATATTTTTCATTTCAAGGCTTTGCTAACTGATCAAATATATTAACATCTGATCATACAAGGGTTTTTAAGATCTTTGATAAAAACTAATCTAAAAGCAGTCAAATGATGAAACCCAAAAAAAAAAAAAAACTATTTTACTTTCATGTTTGGTGTTTTAACAATCCTTTTATTATTAAAGTACATTGTACTTTGAAGAACTATATGACTAATCCATTTGGGTTAACGATTTTGATTAATATATGATTTTCTGAAATACTTGTGTAATAATCACTTGCAAGTCATTTACTTTATACTGTAGCTAAGCTAGTTGTGCTGTCCTCATGCCTGGGTTCTCTTTCTAACATAATACAAGAATTCCAGCTCAGATCAATATTTCAAGTCCAGTTATTTAAATATTTACTAAGTAGCCATGCAATAATTAAAATAAATAAGATTCAGATCTGAAATAAAATATCTAGAATGTTACCCATAGTTGTGAAACTTGTAATATATATATATATATATATAAAATTTATTTATTTATTTATTTATTTTTTAAATCTGTTTTTTATCTTTTACAGACCAGATGCACCATTCCTCTGCAGAAGTGTGGCCCCACAATTACGTCTCCCAGGGTCTTTACTGCCTCTCTTCCTCTGATGCGTGGGAGCCAATTAGTAATGAACAGTCAGGTGTGGCATCTCCTGCCACTGGTTCATATGTCATGGCAGTCGGGACTGAAGGTGGATATGACCCAAATACAGCAGCTCACTTCCTGTCCCAACAGCAACAGCAGCATCAGTATCAGAACCAGTTACAGCAGATCCAGCACCTGCAGCATATCCAGCAATACCAGCAGCAACAGCTCCTGCAGTATCAACAACAGCAACAGGCGAGTGATAAAACTACACCTCCCATAAGCCTCTTTAACAACAGCCAATGCATTGTAGGTAAGATTCATTCATTCATTTTCTTTTCGGCTTAGTCCCTTTATTAATCAGGGGTCGCCACAGCGGGATGAACCGCCAACTTATCCAGCATATGTTTTACGCAGCGGATGCCCTTCCAGCTGCAACCCATCACTGGGAAACATTCATACACACTCATTCACTACGGACAATTTTAGCTTACCCAATTCACCTATACCGCATGTCTTTGGACTTGTGGGGGAAACCGGAGCACCCGGAGGAAACCCACGCGAACACGGGGAGAACATGCAAACTCCACACAGAAATGCCAACTGACCCAGCCGAGGCTCGAACCAGCGACCTTCTTGCTGTGAGGCGAACGTGCTACCCACTTCGCCACCGCGTCGCCCTTGTAGGTAAGATATAAAACTACAAATCCCAGTAAGCTAGTAAACACTGCATTCATAGATACTGTACAAACTGTGCCAGCCTAATCTCACAAGAAAATTTTAATATAATTTAATTAGTTTGTTTTTTTGATTTTACATTTCGTCAGAAAAGTGGCTAATTCATACAAATTAATTTGAACTTTATAAAAACATATGATTTTTAAAAAGAGGCATGCCTCAAAATATTTCATCACCTGTCTTAAAGGGATCACACAAAGAGTTCATACAAAACGTCCTAGTTACAAACGTAACCCACGCACCTAAGAGAGAATGGAGACGTGTGTCTACCAACATTTCAGGAGATCGCTAGATCACTCTAAAGAGTAAGAAAACAGGCAAAAAAGAATGCCTATGAGTTGGGAGAGCTCAGCTCCACAGGCTAATCATGATTAATCATTAGTATATAACCATCACATGTGGAGCGAGCAACCAGACTTTTGCCGATGAAGAGCAGAACACTCAGCTATCAGCTGGAGACCCGGCTGCTGTGGCAACAGAGATACACATCTCCGTTCCCTCTTCAGGAATAAGCACACGTATCTCCATGTTAGGGACACCGAGCTCAGTTTCCTGATTGACTGGAGATACCCAGTAATCGAGAGGAAATGGGCTCCATCTGAAGATTATAAAATCTCACAAATGTGTTAGGTGTCGCCCAGCCTGCAGCTCTACAGAATCTGTTAGAGAGGCGCCACATACTCAAAAGGAGGCACCACTCTTTTAAGTGTGCTCTCACTCCCGGGGGACACGGATTGCCCTGGCACAGATAAATGAGGGCGAGGGCATCAATTATTCAGTGGGCTAAACTCTGCTTTGATACGGCACTTCCCTTCTGCCAATCATAACAGAAAAAGAGCTGCTTAGAGATGTATGCTCTAAGTGCAGTCACATTATAGCACAGTGCGCAGACACAGCAATGTAAGGGCTGAGTCTGCCTCCTTCCTCCGGGGAATTCGTCAAGGAGGGCCATTGCAAGGAGTGTGAGTTTGGAAACTCGGGTCTGGTTTTGTCACGGAGGCACAACAAGCAAGACCCGCACCAAACCTCCCTGACCTTGCACAAAGTCTGTGCTAGCAGGCTCACTGGAGAAAAACGCATATTGCGTAAACCGGGGGCCAGCAGAGAGCCAGTGCATCCGTGCGGAGCAGGGAAATAGCAACTGGCCAGGGGCAGACACTGGGGAAGCAGCAGGATGACCTGGGCTTCTTTGAAGCGGGCCCCTATCAGCTGGACCTTGCCGAGGTGGAGTCTTCTTTCTCCCAGGAGCATAAGCTGCCATGAGAGTGCATAGGCTGGCATGGTTGAACTTGCCTGGGATATGACCGGCACACAGCGGTTTCAACTGCGTGACTCCAGGGGCAGATGGCAAGCGAGCTGAGACATGCATCGGGAGTGCATATTGCCCAAATGGTTGATATACACTACCGCAGCTGTGCTGACCATCCTAACCAACACGTGTTTCCGTTCCAGCACTGGTAGGAACCAGTGAAGAGCAAAAAATACTGCCAACAGCTCCAGGCACTTGATATGCCAATACAACTGAAGTCCGGTTTACGAACCTCAATACACACAAGCCCCTGGAAGCATCTGTCAGACTGACAGCATGACTGGACACTTGTTCTAAGGGCACCCAGGCATGTAGCAGGTAAAGGCCATCTAGCGGCTAAAGGTGCGGCAACACAGTGGGGTAATGGTCAGACCTGTGATGCAGTACCCGTGCCCATCATCCGGAGATAGGAACCACCACATTCAGAAACGCACGGTCGGAACAGCGTCTTGAAAAAAGACGTGTTGACTGACCATGTTGCTTTCTAAGGGTTTTATTTGTTTTATTTGACTGCTCTTTTAGAAGTACCCAGTAAAACACCCAGTGTCAGGAGAATCACCGAGCTTGACCACCGTTGTCTTCAGCCGCACTGGATACATGAAGCTTGATCTCTCTGGATTCAGCTCAGCAGATGTTATCTCTTCAGATGCTCTGTGAGGCTCTGAAGCGAAGTCTAGTGGCTTACTCTGCCTTCACTGGTTATATACTCTACTAATGATTAATCACCAGCACCTGCGGAGCTGAGCTCTGCCAACTCATAAGCATTCATTGGCCTGTTTTCTTACTCTTCAGAGTGATTGGTCATCTAGCGATCTCCCGAAGTGTTGGTAGGCACACGTCATAGTTCCCACTGAAGGGGAATTGAAAATTCTGTCATCATTTACGCATCTTTCATTTGTTACAAACCTGTTCTGTTAGTTGAACACAAAAGAAGATATTTTGAAGAAAGGTGTAAACCTGTAACCACTGACTTCCATAGCATTTGCTTTCTTCAAAATATATATTCTGTATTCAACAGAAAAAAAAATAGTTAATAGTAAGTAAATGTTCATTTTTGGGAGGCGGCACAGTGGCTCAGTGGTTAGCACTGTCACCTCACAGCAAGAAGGTCACTGGTTTGAGTCCCAGCTGGGCCAGTTGGCATTTCTGTGCAGAGTTTGCATGTGTTCACGTGGGTTTCTTCTGGGTGCTCTGGTTTCCCCACAATCCAAAGACATGCGCTATAGGTGAATTAAATAAACTAAATTGTCTGTAGTGTATAAGTGTGTATGGGTGTTTCCCAGTACTTGGTTGCGGCTGGAAGGGCATCCTCTGCATAAAACATATGCTGGAATAGTTAGTGGTTCAATCCGCTGTGGCGACCTCTGAAATAGAGTCTAAGCCGAAGGAAAATTAATGAATGAATGTTAATTTTTAGGTGAACTATGCCTTTAACAAAAGCAAAAATGTAACATTAATTTTGTTCAAATCTATTCATTTAATTAAAAAGATTAATTAAACTGCATGTCATTGACTACACTTCACTATATTGCAGTACAAATACCACCTTTATTTAAAAAAATTATTATTTCTGACATTTAATTTCAGCATTTTCATGGGATTGGCCTCAATCGGAGCTGTACTCTCACAAGAGCGAAATGGGGTAAAGAAACCCATAGCCTTTGCCTCTCGGACCAACAACGATATTCAGTGGGCGAACAAGAATCCCTGGCATGCGTGTGAGCATGTGAACGATGGCTCCTGTACTTGTACAGCTGCCCTTTTACATTAAGAACAGTTCATCATGCCTTAGGGTGCACTCACACTTTGCTATCCGAAACCTGCCCAGGCGCATTTCCCGGTTCGTTTGACAAGTGTGAGTGCAAAGCGTGCCTGAGCCCAAAACTGAAGACGTGATGTCACTTTTAAGGGACTGTTTCATATGGATTTATTACTTTTCAATGAACTCGAACTGTCATAGTTTATTAAAGACGAAAACCCCTCGCTGCACATCAGCTGCACCTTCAGCAAACCTCCTAATACCTGCAGCACAAGCACTTTTATGATAATTTATGAGCGTCAAAATTTGTGGATCTGTTCGTCAAAATGTTTGACTGCGTGTCACTGCATCCCAAACGACTAAAAATAATACAAAACGATATAACTAAAGCAATGTCCACTGTGCTGAGCGAGAGCGCTTCTCTTCCTGTCAAACTGAACAGTCTCATGATCAATGTCGTAAGCGTGCTCAGGTTCGGAATGCAAATGGCAGTGTGAGTGCAGGCCGTCAGGGGAGAGGGGAGAATTGCACTTCGGCATGGTTCAAGGCAACTATACCTAGTGTGAGCACGCCCTTAGTAACACTACTGGCAACTTCAGGTACTGGTCATAGACCCCTGAGATTTAATTCAATTCAGTACATCTTTATTTCTGTAGCGCTTTTACAATGTAGATTGTGTCAAAGCAGCTTTACATAGAAGTTCTAGTAAATTGAAAGTGTGCCAGTCAAGTTTTCAGAGTGGAAGTTCAGTTTAGCTCAGTTCAGTGTGGTTTAATTACTGCTGAAAGTCCAAACACTGAAGAGAAAAGCCATCGATGTGCAGCTCCACAAGTCCCAAACCAAGCAAGCCAGTGGTGACAGTGGTGCGGAATAAACTTCACCAATTACACTGCTGATATGATTGGCTTTGTCAGTAAAACTACAAACTCCAGTTCACACCAGGTCATGAAAATGTAGTGGCTGACCTGTTGTCTCGCTCTGTCCCAGTTCAGAAAAAAACAGATAAAGTTAAACAACCTGAAACAGACATAATCCAACTCCTACACTCCCCTCTGCAGACCGTGGTATCGCTCCAGGAGCTCAAAGCATCAGTAGAAGCATCTTAGCAACAAGAGTGGACAGATCCGAGTAAGTGTTATTGTTTCTAGCCTTGTTTAGTTTCACACAGTATCTGCCTTGATTGTTTACTACCGGCGTTTTCACGTGTTAAATCCGCGCTACTCACGCTTGCTATAGTGTTAGTTTCGTTGTGTTATTATACTGCGGATAGAAGGCGTGTCCTGCTAAATTCAGATACGTGAATCAGGAAGTATTTAAGTGTGAATAGCACCGCGGCAGCGGTCGCGGCAGCCTGATCGCGTGCAGGCCTCATCGCATGAAGACTCCACCGAGCACGGACACAGACAGGGCACTTGAGTATCGCACTTTGATTTGTATTTAGTTCTATCTAGCTCTTATCTGTGTATCTAGCCTTATTTATTTTATTTACTTTCTCTCGCGTTATTCTTAGCATTAACCATGTGTTTTCAAATTCCTACTGTCAATAACATTCATAAATCCTTTGGATCACGTCGTAGACGACGCAACACAGCTAATTTGATTACTATTCATACATCTGCATCCAGTGCACTTTCTATTCCCATAGGCTTATGGAACTGCCAATCTGCTGTCAACAAGGCAGACTTCATTCCGGCCATGGCTAAACACTCTGGTCTCTCTGTTTTAGCACTTACTGAAACCTGGATCAAACCAGAGGACAATGCCACCCCGGCTGCCCTCTCCAATAACTACACTTTCTCCCACAGCTCCCGTACATCCAGCAGAGGTGGGGGAACTGGTCTTCTCATCCCAAACGAATGGAGGTTCAAACAACTTGCACCCTCATGTGACAACACCTCCTTTGATTCGCATGTGGTAAATATTATTCATCCTGTTAGAATTACTTTTGTAGTCATCTACCGCCCCCCAGGTCAGCTTGGACAATTCTTGGAGGAGTTCGATGTCCTCATGTCCTCTTTTCCTGAAAATGGCACCCCTCTTGTGGTACTTGGAGACTTCAACATCCAGCTTGAAAAATCATCAGCTGCTAACTTCAACATCCTGACCGCATCGTTTGACCTTAAGCGACTTGCCACACCTGCAACCCACAAATCTGGTAACCAACTTGATCTCATCTACACACGCTACTGCTCCACTCATCACACTCGGGTAACCCCGCTGCATACATCTGATCACTTCCTTGTCACTCTTGATCTCGACCTCACCGCACCTGACACGACACCTCCTTCCTCGCTTGTAACCTTCCGACGCAACCTACGCACGCTCTCTCCTCACACCTTATCCTCTGCTGTCTCTTCTATGCTCCCCCCACCTGACCAGCTCGCTCTACTAAACACTGACAGTGCCACTGACTCTCTATGCTCCACACTAACATCCTGTCTAGATGGTTTGTGTCCACTCGTCTCTCGAGCGGCTCGTGCTACCCCCTCTGCTCCGTGGCTATCTGATGTTCTCCGTGAACACAGATCCAGGCTCAGGTCTGCAGAGAAAGTGGCACAAATCTAACAATCCTGCCGACCTCTCTCTCTATCAGTCGCTCCTCTCTTCTTTTTCTACTGACGTCTCAGCGGCCAAGACTCAGTTCTACCATACTCGAATCAACAATTCACCTGACTCTCGGACTCTCTTCAAAACCTTCTCTGCCCTTCTTTGTCCTCCTACCCCTCCTCCCTCCTCGGACTTGACGGCTGATGATTTTGCTTCCTTCTTTGTACAGAAGACCACCACCATCAGCAGTCAGTTCACTGCTCCACCTCAGATGGACCACGCTCCGACTCCTGAGACCTCGCTCCCCTCGTTCTCTGCACTAACGGAGGACGACATTGCGAAGATCATTGCCTCCAACCACCCGACTACCTGCCCGCTGGATCCTATCCCCACCCATCTACTTCAGGCTATCTCTCCATCGGTCGTCCCTGCACTCACACACATCATCAACTCATCTCTAAACTCTGGTACATTTCCTACAGCCTTTAAGGAGGCTCGCATCACCCCGCTCCTAAAGAAACCCTCTCTAAATCCTGTGCTTCTAGAAAACTACAGACCGGTATCTCTGTTGCCCTTCATTGGAAAGACTCTGGAGCGTGTCGTCTTTGACCAACTCTCATCCTTCCTTACTCAGAACAACCTCCTGGACAGCAAGCAGTCAGTCTTTAAGAGGAACCACTCCACGGAGACCGCACTGCTCTCGGTTGTTGAAGACCTAAGACTGGCTAGGGCAGCCTCTAAGTCATCGGTCCTCATCCTGCTGGATCTTTCAGCTGCTTTTGACACGGTTAACCATTGTATACTCCTTTCGACCCTCAAGACCCTGGGAATCTCTGATACAGCTTTCCAGTGGCTCCAGTCTTACCTCTCAGGTAGGTCCTTCAGGGTATCGTGGAAAGGTGAAGTCTCGGAATCGCAACATCTCAAGACCGGCGTCCCTCAGGGCTCAGTGCTCGGACCGCTGCTCTTCTCGATCTACATGACATCATTGGGATCCGTCATTCGACAGCATGGCTTTTCCTATCACTGCTATGCGGACGACACGCAGCTTCACCTTGCGTTCCATCCTGATGATCAATCGGTTTCAGCACGCGTCTCGGCATGCCTGAGTGACATCTCGCTCTGGATGAGGAACCATCACCTACAGCTGAACCTTACAAAAACTGAACTTCTCGTCATCTCCGCCAACCCTAAGATCCGTCACAACCTCTCTGTTCAACTGGGATCATCGACCATTGCCCCCTCCAGAACAGCCAAAAACTTGGGAGTAATAATCGATGACCAGCTAACCTTTACAGATCATATTGCCAACACTGCCAGGTCCTGCAGATTCCTTCTCTACAACATTAGGAAGATCAGACCTTTTCTCTCAGAGCATGCTGCACAAATCCTGGTACAAGCTCTGGTCCTGTCCAGGCTGGATTACTGCAATGCTTTACTCGCTGGACTCCCGGCCTGCACTATCAAACCTCTACAGATGATACAGAATGCAGCGGCAAGAGTGGTCTTCAAGGAACCGAAAAGAGCGCATGTAACACCCCTCTTTGTCAAGTTACATTGGCTCCTTATAGCCGCCCGCATCGAATTCAAAGCTCTGCTCATATCCTACAAGACCACCACAGGTTTAGCACCCGCCTACCTTCACTCACTAATACAGACATATTTACCCTCCAGATCACTGCGCTCTGCTTACGAGCGTCGTCTCATGGTGCCGTCCCAAAAGGGTAAGAAATCACTCTCCCGCACTTTCTCTGAATCGGTCCCACGATGGTGGAACGATCTGCCTCCTACAACGCGTTTGGCAGACTCTGTGTCCATCTTTAAAAATCGCCTTAAAACTCATCTCTTCTGTCTACACCTGACCCACTAATAAAAAAATAAAATAAAATAAAAACCTTGACTGCACTTAGCTCGTATATTGTGTTTTACCTACTCAAGACTAGTCCGATTTCACTTATGTATGCTTTGTTTCCTCTTGTACTGATTGCTTCTTTTGTGAACCTCAATTGTAAGTCGCTTTGGATAAAAGCGTCAGCTAATTGACTAAATGTAAATGTAAATGTAAAACTGCCTCAGAGCAAGACCTGTCCTTTCCAAGCTCCTCATTTACATCACAGAAGGTTGGCAAGCACAGATTTCAGCTATCAGCATTTGGGGAGGCATCAGCATTTGGGGATAAGCATATCAGGGAGTTATCAGCATTTGCCTGTGTTAAGGATGCGCTTTATTGTTGGAATGACACATGCATGGCATGATCCCAGAATCTCATCGTGCATGTGTGCTCAAAATGGCACATAAGGGGCATCTGGGCATAGTGAAGCTGAAACAGTGGTGTCAGGATAGGGGTTGCCAGGTATAAACAGAGAAATCGAACTTCTAGTTAAAAATTGTGCCGCCTGCCTTGTGCCTTGTAAGTGGAAAAATCACACCCCCACCCCCACCCCCACCCCTCCAACCACTGGCCTGGCCTTCTTGTTCTGGCACCTGCAGCTGGATATCTGTGGAGAGATTCACGGGGTTCCTCACAATCAGAGGTACTTAGTGGTAGCATATGATTTGCACTCTAAATGGCCTGAACTCACCTGTTCATTCGTTGGGGCCTCCCACAGACCATTACAACAGACAATTGCCCTTTGAATTTATTTCCACTGACTTTTCATTCTAAGCACCAAAGGCATTCAGCATATCCCCACACCACCCTTTACCATCCTCAAGCCAGTGGTGGTGTGGAATGATTCCACCAGTCCCTGAAGAATAGCCTTAGAGCACACCTGGCACAAGGGTACACTTTTAAGCACCACTGTGCCCTACCCCGCCTCCCTCATCCTAGGCAAGGAACTGAATTTGCCACTAGACAGATTACATCCTAGTGCATCTCAAAGACTTCCCCGGAGGGTTAAAACACACATCACTAACCAGCTATGTCAGATGAAACAACGATTTGGCAGACTCAAACATGCCAAAGAGCCAGAGATTGCAGTTCATGCCTGGGTGAGAGTTTACAGGCCACACAGGAACAATAAACTGCCTTCATTCTGGTCTAAACCCCTGGTTACTTAGGCAGAGCATCATACCTTTTGTCGGATGGTATCCGGTGGCATGCTAGCCACCTTAAGAAAGTAGCTGCACCTACTTCAACCCACCCACAATGCAGTGAGGACCTGCAATATACCATATCCTCACCAGGACCTGTGCCACCTATCCCATCCACAATTTCTCAGCCCCTGAGGTTTTCTTGTCCCATATCCCAGTGTCAGGACCAGTATTAATTTTGACAGCAAATTTTGATTTAGCTTTAGTCTTAGTCTTTTGACTAAAATTCCATTTTAGCTTTAGTCATATTTTATTCTCATTCATTCATTCATTTTCTTTTCGGCTTAGTCCCTATATTAATCCGGGGTCGCCACAGCGGAATGAACCGCCAACTTATCCAGCATTTGTTTTACGCAGCGGATGCCCTTCCAGCTGCAACCCATCACTGGGAAACATCCACACACACTCATTCACACACATACACTACGGACAATTTAGCCTACCCAATTTTACCTATACCACATGTTTTTGGACTTGTGGGGGAAACCGGAGCATCCGGAGGAAACCCACGCGAACACGGGGAGAACATGCAAACTCCACACAGAAATGCCAACTGACCCAGCCGAGGCTCGAACCAGCGACCTTCTTGCTGTGAGGCAAACGTGCTACTCACTGCGCCACCGTGACGCCCCATATTTTATTCTTCTGAATCATTTTAGTTTTAGTCGACTAAATTTCAAAAGATTTTAGTCAACTAAATCTACTCTAGATTTAGTTGACTAAAATATGTTTGGTTTAATTTGTGTAATTTATTTATACAAAATATTCTAACTTAAAATTAAATAAAACAGTCTTTTTATAATATGGAATATGGAATATAGCTTTTCCATTGAAGATCAAAAATTAGATATGCATTGTTTATTTATATCATAAGTAATATGTAAAATGTGCCAGCAAGAGCAGTAGCCTGCTGAAAATGCAGGATTTTGTAATTATTTAGCAAACCCATTATTTTTATGTGGTAAACTACTAGTCTTTTTAACCAGTCCAGTTTCATGCAATTAAATCTTTGGAAGGGCTTAACAAAGTTTAAGTCCACTTTGCAATGTCAGTCTATACCAACCTTTACTATTGTAGTTGCTGTTACAGTGCATGGTGCTCAGCTGTATAGCACTGAGTAAATAAGTAGCGTAATGACATATGACTGGCAAATGATAATGTGTTATCTTGTAAAATGTGCACTCAGTTCTATGGCTCTGTTAACTCACATAGAGGAACTCTAAAGTGAAAATGTACGTAAGAAAATAAAATTGCGCTTCAAGGCAGTTTCGTTAGAATGAGACTCCCTGATAAGCGGCGAATATAGCACTACAGTATCATTACATCCTTACAGTAAGAAATATCGCTGAATGACGTCCTGGATAAAGCAGATTTAGTTTTATGGTACAGGACAGGTATACTGTAAATGGCTGTTGTCATGACGATCGCGGCAGATGCAGACAACGCACGTGAACCTAGTGCGAGTTAGATCAAGGTTAGCTAAACTGTACCCACAGCTAAAATTAAAACACGAGGAAACATCTCCTCACTAAAATGAATGCCATGATCATGTGTTACCGATGTAATAATTTTTAATGTACAATCTAACGGAGTCCATTCTCTAAAGGTCAGCGAGAGGCTATGCCGTTTCAGTTAAGCAAAAGCACACACTCGGGTAAATAAAAAAGATTGAGTTTACCGTGAATTTCGCGATGATTCCCTGGCATGCTGATGTTGCTTTAGATTTGTTGTTTTTATCAGCTTTGTCCTCCCCATATGGTTTACGGTCTTTTTGTCTTGACATCTAACGTGAATCTTCTTTTTCTCTTAGCTGTTGTCATTATAGTTTAATCAGACAGACGCTGTGGATGATGATGTAATTTCATCCCGCATCTACTGTGGATCAGTTACTTTTCAAATGTATGTGTATCACACACCAAGATTAATTCTGATTATTCATTCATTCATTCATTTTCTTTTCGGCTTAGTCCCTTTATTAATCCGGGGTCGCCACAGCGGGATGAACCGCCAACTTATCCAGCATATGTTTTACGCAGCGGATGCCCTTCCAGCTGCAACCCATCACTGGGAAACATTCATACACACTCATTCACACACATACACTACGGACAATTTTTTAGCTTACCCAATTCACCTATACCGCATGTCTTTGGACTTGTGGGGGAAACCGGAGCACCCGGAGGAAACCCACGCGAACACGGGGAGAACATGCAAACTCCACACAGAAATGCCAACTGACCCAGCCGAGGCTCGAACCAGCGACCTTCTTGCTGTGAGGCGAACGTGCTACCCACTGCGCCACCGCGTCGCCCCCTAATTCTGATTAGATATTACCAAAATACATCTCTCAATCACATTCTCCTCTCATTTTTATTAGTGAACGAAAATGTCAGTATATTTTTATTATAGTGGTGGTCATCACTTAATTTTTATTTAGTTTTCGTCTGTAGAAACTTGTTCGTCATGAAAATTATGACGAAAATTTTTCGTCAACGAAATTAACACTGGACTCAATGTCCCCATGGCCAGGGCATAACAGATCTCGGCCAAGTTACTTGAAGGACTTTGTTGCCACTTTTCATCTGTCTGGCCATTTCTAATAAACTACATTTGGATTTAACCCCTGTCGTCACATTTCCTACTCAACAGTTGCATATAATATAATATAATATAATATAATATAATATAATATAATATAATTTAATATAA
>CAIGQV010001633.1:808878-819457 GCA_903798115.1 Danio jaintianensis | reverse complement strand
GATTGGCTTTCTGACGAAATCCCCATAGTGGAAGTTTCCACATAGCACTTCCGTTCCCCCCCTCGGGGAACGCGGGTTACTTTAGTAACCGTTACGTTCTACAGGTTTAACTTTGCTGCTGTAAACTTAGCTGTGTGATCTGCTTCACTTGTGGTCAATGTAAATTAACCATTGTGGTGGGGAGAGCATGGTCGATCACCCAAGAAGGGAGGGAGAGCAGGTTGAGACACCGGTGGCTGGTTAGTGGTCCAATAAGAAATAATAAATAAAACCTGTTTTCTCTAGTGATTGGACCTAAGAGACACCTTATTAAGGGGACGGAAAGGACCAGATGAGAAAGGAGAGCGACTGCACACACACATGCACACGCACACACACACGCACACACACACACACTATGTGTTGACGTGCCTTATAAAATAATAAAGTCAATTACCTTATATCGCCGACCCTGTCTTCTTCTTCTCACAACAAAGATGAACTTTATCACAACCATCATGCTGTTAGTTCCGTTTTATGATGAAATTATTTTGCCTTTATTAATAGTTTTCTATCCTAATGTTCTGTTTGCAAATAATTTGTATTTGAATGTACTTTATTCAGTAAGTGTTTGTTTTATAAGATATTTTACAGTTCATGCAAATAGAATATTTCAAGCATCTTCTAATTTTCTTACCAGACACCCTGTGGCGGGTTTTAAACCTAACAACTTATCTAAGTGAGATTGTGCTACTAAAGCAAACTAATTTTTTACAAATATGTTAATTAAATCAGTCAAAAGTACCTAGGTTTCACTCAGCAAAATATATATTAAGCTGTAACAATTAGCATTGAAGTCAATTACATTTGCTCTGGAGTAAATAACAGATGACTGTGACCAAAGAGAGTCAGAGTGCTCTTGGTGGTTAATGAGTGGCTGAGTGGCCACTGACACAGTGAAAGTCCCATCTCTAAAAAACACATTTCGCAAAAAGGCACTATCCTTTTAAATAAACCCATATTTACCAAATAAACATCTACATTCATGTCAAAAAAAAGTTTCAAAAGTACATACAGCTGCAGTATTAGTCAAACTATAGTGAGTTTAGTAGTCCTTTGTTTGGCACTTTCTGTGAGTAGAGTAATACCCATGGGTGAAGAGGCTGGAAGAATTCTGATGCTATCACATGACTATCAGCCAATCAGATCAAAGAGGATAGAATACACAGGACATGTCAATGGTATAGTTTTGAATGGGGATAAGTGTAAACGTCGGATGGATGAGCCAAGATGGTGTTTGTGTTACATCTTTAGGCAAAAATTTGGGTAAACTCAAATATTTCTAAATTACCCCTAAACTTATTCATAAGACTTTTTACAAGCTATTTTTTAACAGTGACACTTATTTGAAACTTTTTTGCTAACTGTATCTGCATTCAGTTACTCCCACATGGAAGAACATGGAAGAACATGGAGACTGTAGACGATATTCGTAGTGTAATACACTCATATGTCACAAAATCATTGGAACCCACTTTTACTGTTGGTTTGGAACTGACGCCACTCCCTGAAACTCCTGATAATCGTTCAGCAAAAAAAAAAAAAAAAAAAACAAGCCAAAAAAAAAACTTCAGAAGCTATGCCAGCTTTGCTAGCTGTGATGCTACATGTAGAGAAAATGTAGGAGGAACGCCTTGCAAGATTAGTGTATGTGGAAACTGCAAAAAAAAAAAAAAAAAAGCAGTGCTTCTATCAAGAGTAGGGTTGGGTATCGTTTGGGGTTATTTCGATACCGGTGCTAAATCGATACTTTTAAAACGGTACCAGTGCCAAAACGGTGCTTCAACCGATACTTCTGAGCCACAAAATTATTTGACAATTTTATTTTTTTTATCATTATAATTGAACAATATAATTATATATTTATTATAAGTTTAAAGTATACATAAATTCATATGTTATATATTTGAATTGCATTAATATTTTTTTTTATCATTTGTTTGTTAGCATGAATGCAAGATTTGCGTTATGTAATTAACATTACATTAGCTGCTAACCTGTGGAAAGGCTGTCATCAAAATCAGGGAGCACCTTTTTTTCTAGGGTTGGGGCTTGTTACATGGACATCAGTAATCTAATGATTTGCCTTAATTTGAATAAGACAATAATATGATTAAGGTGTTTATATGAGTTACTTTTTGAATGTTCCTTTCATGTTACATGTTATAGCACATAGATCCATTAACGTCATTGCGTCACTGCGCTATCCACATTTCGTCCGTAGTTTAATTTTAATTTTTAATCTTTCGACTTTAACTGCAGTTCAGCAGTTTCACTTTCATTCAGGAACATTTCATTCATGTCCCCGTGACAAAGGTATTGAATGAGAATATGAAGTAAGGACTGGTGGAAGAGTATTGTTTTAATGGAATTTGATACCGCACCCCAAATGGAAAGAAAAAACCTCCGCATTTCGTGACGCGGGTGTCTCAGGTCCTTTAAGGTAATAAAAAACTGCTGTTTACATGGTAGACTCTTAATCAGAGTATTGTCTTAATCATATTAAAATCTTTTCTTAATCATATTAAATCTTAAATCTTGTCTTAATCATATTAAAAAGTATTGGTGTCCATGTAGACGTACTTGAAAGTGCCAGATGATGTCGCAAGCTGTCAAAGACAGTGCATTCCTCTGCCTTTAAGTTGATTCCCTGTTAAGTTTGATGCGATTCCCCCCTTACACGCAAATTTTGAACTGCTTCACGTTTCTGTCAGAATCCTTCCTTGTAAAATATAGCCATACTTTAGAACGCTTAGTTTAAGCAAATTTGATGAATGTGATCATGCATGTTGATGAAGGGAGTCGCTCATCGCATGCCCTGTGCGTGCGCTTTGCCTTCTATAAGCAACAAGAACAAACGCCAAACATTGCCGACAGTGTCGTATCCCTCAAAGTTGTTTAGAATTAAATGTTTAAAGATGGTGTGACACAACGCGCACCTATGTGTGCCTTTGATGCGTCCCTTGATGCTTCTTATGTCCTTGTCGCAGCACCAGTGGCACTGAAATTAGGCACCAAAATTCATATGCTGTTTCGGTCCGGTCCGGTCCGGTCCATACCGGTTACAAAGGCACTGGGTTTCGGTACCCAACCCTAATCAAGAGTCTTGTTGATTCTTTGGAGTCTTTATGGACAGGATTGCTGTAAAAGTGGAAAAAGTTGACTCGAGAGTTACTACGCTATGGAATGCTGCACTTGGTGAAAGGGAGGAAGAGCTGGATGCATATGAAAGGAGATGGAATCTGAGAGTGGCTGGAGTGGAGGAACGTACCGGTGAAAATGTGAAGCAGCTAATAATTGACCTGTTCAGTGAAGTCTCCCTAGATATCGCAGGTCAACTTCCCTTGTCGGTAGATATCACAAACTGGGCTCCGTGGTCGGATAAGGAGATGTGCTCGCAACGCATTATCGTGCAGTTTATCTCTCAGGCACATTGGGACAAAATTTGGAGGGATGCTAGAACATCAACCATACTCAAGCAGAGGAAGGTCCAGATCCTGGAGGATCTAAAAAGCTGTGGCTACTAGTGGAGCTGGTGACAGGATGAAAAGAAAGCCGGCTTTCAAGGAGCGTCTGCCGTCATTAATGGCAAGCAGTACAAATATAGTACAAAGGAAAGTTTTATATTTGTTTGCAGAAGAGCACAAAACAGATTTTTTTTTCTGGAATGTCATTCACTCAAAAAAGATGTCAGTTGTTTGGAAATCCCAATGGGGAAGTTTGCTCATGGGTCAGATCATTCAGCTGGGGTTATTATTCTCAAAAACAGGTTTGAGGGAACTGTTTTGTTTACTGACTCTGATCCTTTAGGCCATTATTGTTTTCTTATTATAACAATTACTCAGACCACACTAATTCTTATTAAGATTTGTCTTCTGAAAATAATACTTTTTTTAGTCTTTAGAAACTAGAATTTCACATTGGCTTCAAAAATACCATAAAGCTGGAATTATTATTTGAGGGGATTTTAATATAGTGGTAGATAGATGGCCACCTAGAAACACAGCTTCAGCCAACACTCAACTAAGTGTTCTTATGGTCCTGTCTTGTGGATATTTGGAGAGAACAAAACCCTAACACTTGGTTTTACACATTGTTCAATAAGGACAGCTCTCAAAGGTCTAGAAATGATTACTGGATACTATCTAAATGTTTCATTAATCAAAGTATTTCCACTAGTTTTATTATTTGCACCTTGACTGATAATAAAGCAATTAATATCTCTATCAATCTTTTTTTCTTAATCTATTGAAAAAGCTTCTTTAGGACAACTTAGGCTCAATCCCAATTCTACCCATAGCCCTCCTATGGCACTTTCACGTGAAGGGATATGGGGGTCCCAGTTCTTTTTGATGGCATAGGGCTAAGGGGAAGGGCTAGATAGCCCTTAAGAGATGGAGATGGAGATTTTACAGGACCACACTAGAAACCAAGGGGTATGAAAATTTCCCAGAATACACCAGCTACAACGACAACATGGCTGCACACACAAGTCAGGAAATGCACAAATTTAAGTATTTTTTGGCATTATTAAGAATTTTTACAACAAACATGCATGTTACTGTGGTGAGGGGGCGGGGCCGAGAGCCGTGGGAACGAATTGAGGCCGGCTCGTAAGTGGATACACCTGTGGCACACACCGGCCTCGAATCCCACGGAAGGAGCTCTGGACTATAAGAGGAGGAACGATGGCAGAGGAAGCTGAGAGAGGTCGAGGCCTGGACACTTATGTTTTACTTTTGCTTTCAGTTTGACAGCAGTCTCCGTGAGGAGCTGCCGTCCCTTTTATTAATAAATTATTTAAAAGTCTGTCGGTTCTCCGCCTCCTTCTTCCCGATGGCCAGGCGGTCATCGAACAATATTCCAGTGGTGCCGAAATCCGGGAGAAGGAGGGACACGTTGTCCAGTTGCCCTCGCCGCTGAGAGGGAGGGCGAGTGTTCAGGAGTTAACCCGAGTGGGGGAGAAACCCGTTTGTCTGCCCAGAGTGCCAGGGCGGCCTGAGGCTGGCGAGGAAAGGATCTGCCTGCTACCGTCTCCCAGCATGGGGAGGAGCAGGGGACGCGGGGCTCACCACCGGAAGGGAAAGAGCTGAAGGGAGCCATCCCAGAGAGCCCGGGGGAGTCACCGCTGTCCGCCATGATGCCAAAGCCTGCATCCATCCACCGAAGCGGGAGCGGAGCAGGAGACCAGAAATGCCGCCAGCCAGGAGAACCGCCGCCGGACACCAGAAGATGGACGGGTGGATAGATTCCTCCACAGGGCTCCCAGCACATCGTCGGATCTCTCAGCTGGTGGAGGACCGAGTGGCAGCGTGTCTGGAGAACCGAGCCATGAATTTTTTTCTTTTTTTTCTTTTGCCTCTCTCCCCTCTCTGTCTACTCTGTCTTTCCTCCTGCTTTCTCCTTTTCTCTCGGCCCGTCTCGTATAGGTCTCGCGGGTGCTGTGGCGCCAAGATATACACAGTACAATTACGAGCTTACTGAATATACTGACAATTCTCTGGTGGACGGGCTCAGTTAAGACATGGGTTCTTTACAACAGTTTCTGTAGTAATAAATCTAAACCATATGGGGTCGGCAAATGCAGTGGAATCTCAGCGAATACTTGCCTCACAGACATGAGAAATGTATAAAGCTGGAAATCTCTACCTTTAATGAACTAACTACACAAACAAACAAACAAAAACAAATGTTTTCTGGTTTTGTAATCTGCATAAATCGAATGTGAGGTATAGTCTGTTCCATCTGACCTCATGAGTTCCCACCTCTGCCATTCAAAGGCAAATCACATTGCAGCAATTGAATGCATACAAATTTGCAAACAAAGGGGTTGCTGTCATTTTTGGAGAAGATTTGCCATTAAGAATAAAGTTGGGAAATACTTCTGAAGACCACGATCAGATGCTGCATTATTCCAAAGATGATAATGTGTAACAAGCAAGTTATTTATTCTTATGGTGGTTACATAGATTTTGGTTGAAAGGAATGATATCTGATCGCGTCCTGCAGAAGCAGCTATAAAGGAGGTTGGTGTCGTTATCTCGTTCCCTTCGAGTGCACATGTGCATTAACTTTGGCAACCTTCAATTATTATTATTTTTTTTTATGTATAAGTATAATATATGCAAATATTATTTATAGTTGTATTTTTTTATATGCTTTGTTTTATATGAAGGTTTATACAATGGCTGCAACTCCGAGTTGGCAATATGTGTTTGAAATGAAACTATAGTTTTTATGTAAAGCAAAAACACAACTATCCCAAGTGCAACATTATGCTCCATATTAGCAAATACAAATGTGACCTTACGTGACCTGAAGCTGCGAACTAGACAAATCATGGACAAAACACCTCCACCATGTAGAAATAGGCCTCCACTTCCTGTCCGAAAGGACCTTAATGCATCCTTGTTTCTTCTGTGTGTAGATAAATGTCATGTCATTTGCTTCCCGCAAATGATGTCATTTGAGTCCCGCAGATAACCACATGGACGTACAGTCACCATCAAATCTTGTCCCATGCTGCACTGTTGGATCGAGTTTTATGTTTGAAATAATTTAGGTCTCAGCACTATTTAGCTGGAAGAGCTCTGTAATTTGCATTGATTTTAGTTATTTTCCAAGATAAAATATTATGCAAATAAAGTAGATTATTAAATAAGTAATAAAACTGTTGAAAGATTACTAAATACGTTTAGAAATAATTCAATAAAGGAGCAAATAAGTAGCCTAAACATAACATTGCTGCACCCTCATGTGATAGTATTGTATATCGGTGATCACACATGGGGAAATTTTGTATATATCGACCAACACTAGCTGACACTGGAGCGTTTGAAAGCCACGTCCATCAGAGGGCATGACTTTTACAGCAAAATCTCCTTATCTAGTCAAGAGTAACAATCTGAATTCAAGCCAAAAACTCTTATTGATCTTTTTTCTTTACTGATTTGTAAAGCTTAAAGTTATGTATTTTACTCACAAATTTAGCTTATTTACAATCAGAGACATAGTTTAAGACCAAGGGAGTGTAGATGGAATACCACAAGCCAAATCTGAACTTGGGCTGTTAAATGATGTTGTGATGAAGCTCGCCTCCACGCTTCCATAGGGTCAAAACTACAAGATCTACGCAGACAACTACTTCACCTGTGATTTTCAGATGAATAATACTGTCTTAGGGACTATCGCTGCAAGTAAACACATTCAAACCACACTGAATGTGACCAAATATTTTTTCCAAATATTTTTATTAATAAATGCTTATTCATAAAAAATATGATTGTTGTGTGATTATTGCTTATGATATATACTGCTATGGGGCTAAGTAAGTGAATAACCCTGCAAATGAATGATTAAATGCTCTGTATACCTGTTCAGACAAAGTGAGTACAAGTACAGAAATTCTGCTCATGACTAGGCCCAACGTTGCAATATTTCCCTAAAAACTTACTAAACAATATCAGAGGTCAAATATTTTTTGCAAATTTTTCTATATTTGGGTCTTACAGGGTTAAGACCAGCCTTAGCTTAGCTGTAATTACTTGTTTTAAGTTTGCCCATCAAAAAAAGCTTAATGTAACTTATACATGTTCTTTAGTGACAACATGCATTTTGTTATGTTATACTGTAAGCTTCAGTATTTTGAGAAGCATCAAGTAATAATTTTGCATTGAAATTTCTGTCAAATCTTAATTTTAATAAAAATTTGTGGACAATATGCATGTATTGTATTTGTGGTAGTGATGTAGTCACGCCCACTACCTTCTGTTCGCAGCTTTCCACGCCCATTTAAGCTTAAAAAAACAAAAACAATTCTGAGGTAAACCAACTACTAACTTAACTAATAAGCAGCAAATTAGGAGTTTATTGAGCTAAAAGTCATAATAAATGGTTTGGTAATTGCAAAGTTGTACCTGTTTTTTGTTATTTCAACTTTGTATTGGACAATCTGACTAAATCTGGCATTATGGCTAAACAAACATCACAATACACAATTTTTGTCATTTAGCAGATACTTTTGTCCAAAGCCACTTACAATTGAGGAGGCATTTAGTGATTCAACAGGAAGAAGCAAGTAGTGCTAATTATACAAAGGAACTGTTAGTGCTCAGAGAATTAAGTGCTAGTAAGGAGTTTAGGTAAAGTGTCAGGTGCAAATAGAGAGAAGAGTGTTTCTGCTGGTGGTTTGTCAAGCCCACTCTTATATGCACAATGATTTTTCATAGATATGGAGTGATTGTAAGAAATGTCTGGTGCAAATGTGCAAAACTGGTGTAAGTGTTGGTTAAAGTGTCAGAGAGATGAAAGAGTGTGTTTTCTACAGGTAGTTTGTCAAGCCCACTCATCTCTGTGAGAATTGCATAAAGTTTTGAAGTGGTGGGAGGGAGGGATCCTGGTTTTGGAAGCTGGGATTGTGAATAATATTTCAGAGTGGGGTAAGATGATTGCAGTTGAGGGCTATAACAGCTTGTGGGAATTTAAGAGGGATTCATTGATTCAATAAGAAGTGGCAATACACACAAGAAGTGCTAGTTATAAAAAGGAACTGTTTATGCTCATAGAATTTAGTGCTAGAGTAAGTAGTGGGGAAGGTTTTTTTTTTTTTGAGAGAGTGAGAGAGAGAGAGAGAGAGAGAGAGTTTTCTACAGTACAGGTGGTTTGTCAAGCCCAGTCAATTTTGTGTTGTAATCAATCAGCATTAATTGACTACAGGTCCACACAAAAGAGAGGGTGCCAAAAACCTTTGCATAGCCTATTTTTCAGTTTCAATTTAATTTCACACATCTCAATGCTGCTACATACGTATTTCTGTCTGAAAAATATGTCATTATCTAGCTTTCTCTAGAAACCGAATGGCATTTCACGGTGATCTTCTCTTATAAAGAAAGAGCACATGACTATGCAGCCACAGAGGGGTGTCCACATTTTTGCATAAAACTGTATCTTAAAATTTAACCCATAGATGTGACTTTCCTAATTTTGACTATTGGACATTCATTCATTTTCCTTCGGCTTAGTCCTTGATTATCAGGGACCACCAACTACTCTGGCATATGTTTTACGCAGCAGATGCCCTTCCAGCCGCAACCCAGTACTGGGAAACACCCATACACTCTCTCATTCAAACACACACTCATACAATATGACCAATTTAGTTAATCCAATCCAATTCACCTATATCACATGTCTTACTGTGGGGGACACCGTAGCACCCGAAGCAAACCCACGCGTACACAGGGAGGACATGCAAACTCCACACAGAAATGCCAAAAAAAACTTTTCATCTGTGTGTATAACCTAGTAAAACTATTTAAATCCATTAAACCACAATTGCATTAAAATAATTCCACCACGTTCGTGTATACCACATTGTGTTTTTCTATACAAAATTAGGGATAAAATTGTTATCAATAGAAAGTCCTATTCATTCCAATTCATTTTCTTTTCGGCTTAGTCCCTTTATTAATCTGGGGTCGCCACAGCGGAATGAACCGCCAACTTATCCAGCATATGTTTTACGCAGCGGATGCCCTTCCAGCTGCAACCCATCACTGGGAAACATCCATACATAGCCATTCACACACATACACTACGGACAATTTAGCCTACCCAATTCAGCTATACCACATGTCTTTGGACTTGGGGAAACCGGAGCACCCGGAGGAAACCCACGCCAACACGGGGAGAACATGCAAACTCCACACAGAAACGTCAACTGACCCAGCCGAGGCTCGAACCAGAAACCTTCTTGCTGTGAGGCGAACGTGCTACCCACTGCGCCACCGTGCAGCCCTCATTCCAATTCCACCCTTATCTTCAGTAAATGACACATCTCTATATTGTGCTGTTCTGCTATGTTTAAGTGACAATAATGTTAAAGCACACACCTCTGGCTTAGTCTGCCCTGATGAGGAAGATGAAGAGAAAAGACGGTGAAGTGTCCTCCTCATGGTCTGTAAGGCTCCTGTTAGGATTGAAAGAACTAATAAATAAGCTTAAACAACCCAGTGAAATATCTCAAACCTCTTTTGGTAAACATTTGGCTGGTAAGAATAAGCTTGAACTGGCTGTGTGAATACATTCTATGGTGAGTTGGTGTAGATTTGGATGCAGATCATCCAAAAAGAAAAAAAAACTTTAAGAAACTTTAAGAACTTGTTGCCAAGTACTAATATACATATAAACTCACCAGATGTTGTGTGATTAGTGGAGATGTCTGTGGTTTTAGATGACCCTAGTGGGCCATTACACTCTTCAGAGACCGTGTTACCCTGTAAATAATTTCAATAAAAGTCTGAGAGAACATGTATAAACTTTGCTTGATTTTCAGAAGAGAACATATATTTGGCATAGATCTTTGCTTATTGCTGTCAAATCAGAGAATTTTACATACACCCCTGAGCTAAATGAAATGAGAACATTGTCTACAACCAACAGTGTGTGTGTGTGTGTGTGCGTGCGTGCGTGTGTGTGCGTGTGCGTGCGTGTGCGTGTGTGTGTGTGTGTGTGTGTGTGTGTGTGTGTGTGTGTGTGTGTG
>CAIGQV010001633.1:795277-808868 GCA_903798115.1 Danio jaintianensis | reverse complement strand
GTGTGTGTGTGTGTGTGTGTGTGTGTGTGTGTGTGTGTGTGTGTGTGAATACATTTAGAGCTTGACTAACCTTGTCTCCATTCTCCTCTCCAACCTCCTCATCCACAAAGACAAAGGACTCCCAGCTGCCCTCTGACACTAGGCTGCCCATGCCCTCACCACGGTTATAAACCCGCCTCTCAGCCGACAGCCACCAATCAAAAGCAGCCTGAAGTTCACATCTTTCAATGGAACCCAACAGAATCATTGTTTCTGGGCATGGGGAGAAATTGGATGTTGTTTTAGCAATCAAATGTTTCCAAATTAGAGGACAAAAGATTAAATAAACACTATAAGCAGGGTTCCCACTCTTTTTAAGAAATCATATTCCAGGACATTTCGAGGAGCATTTTCAGTAATTCATGATGGTAGTTGGTCAAATATAGTCATACACGTTAATTGCAGGCTCAGTACTAAATCAGTAGCTAACAATACATAATACCATAGTGAGAATGACTTAATGTCTTAATGTTAATTTAACTGTAACAAAAACAGCAGTAGTGTGCAACATATACCATGTGCAATAATGTCACGTCATATCATACATGTCTCCCATTTTCAGTAATCAATCAAAACACTGCATGAAGTGTCATTTCATTATATTAAAATTACTAAACCAAAAATGCAACTGTATATTTCATTTAATTAAAAAAAGAAAATGATGTATTTATTACTATATTATTTATTAATTCATTTATTAGTAAATATAAAAAAAAAAAAATCATTCATTTGTTTCCTTAAGCTTAGTCCCTGATTTACCAGGGGTTGCCACAGCAGAATGAACTGCCAACTACTCTGCCATATGTTTTACACCAGCGGATGCCCTTCCAGCTACAACCCAGTACTGGGAAACACCCAGTCAATCACTCTATCAATTACACACACTCATACATTACGGCCAATTTAGTTAATCCAGTTCACTTATGCTGCATGTCTTTGGACTGTGGGGGAAACCAGAGCACCCAGGAGGAAACCCAGGTGCACACGGGAAGAACATGCAAACTCAAATGCCAACTGGCCCTTCTTGCTGTAAGGTGACAGTACTAACCACTGAGCCACCGTGCCACCCGGTAGAATAATCCAAGTTATTTAATTCCTTTTCAATTGCTGTGTTCAGAATTTAACAATAGGCTCATTTAAAATAAAACAAAAAAATCACATTTTTCAAACACATTGTTATTGGCAGAATCTCAGAATATATTGAGATTTTTTTTTTCCCAATATCAGACACCACTAGTAGTGGCTATAAATGTTATCAATAAATAAGACAGACTATATCCCAACACTGTTATGTTATTGCAATACATTTAAGCAGTTAAACTTAAGACCAAGTTTATTAGTGTTTTGTTTGGATGATAGGTGGTGATCAGAACTCTACCCTACCTCAAAAGTGGGGAATGGCAGAAAAACTGAGCTAGAGAAACCTCAGAGGGATAAAACCTAAATGTAATTGCTATTGCTAAACATGTTTTTATCATTTCAGAAACATAGCCAGAATTTGTTCTTTCCTATCTTTTAATGATGCTAAGAAATTAATTCATGCTTTATTTTCTCTCTTTTATTTACTCTTTTATTTTAGGTTTTTATTTAAATGCTGTTTATATTGGTTTATCTAAGGGTTCTATAAGGAAGTTGCAACTGATACAAAATGCAGCAGCCAGAGTTTTAATGAAATTAAAGAAACGAGAACATATTACACAGCACTAATAGAATTACACTGGTTACCAGTGCACCAAAGGATAGATTTTAAGATTCTTTTATTAGTTTATAATGCACTTCATAACCTGCCACCTTCTTACATTTCTGACTGTTTATCGAGATACAATCCAATCTGGTGGCACAATCTTTTATTCACTATGCTCCAAAAATTTGGAATTGTCTCCCAAATGCAGTGAAAGAATCCCCCAGCATTCATGTTTTTAAAAAGCGTGTTAAGACACACCTTTTTAAAATTGCATATGAATATAACTGTATGTGAAGTGTATGCATTTTATGTATATATGTGTATTGGGTAGGTGTATGTATGTATGCATGTACAGTGTGTACATGTATATGCATATGAAAGGACTATTGTGTGTGTGATTGTGTAGATATATGCATATATGCTTGTACATGTTTGCTTTTATCTGAGTATAAATTTGTTGTTTATTTTGCTTTATTTGTCCATACATTTGTTTATTTGTTTTTGTTCATTTATTATTGGTTTATTTTACAATGTTTGTTTGTTTGTTGTTTGTGAAGCGCTTTGAGTTGCATGTATGTAGGAAAAGTGCTATACAAATAAAATGTATTGTTATTATTATTATTATTAGTATTATTATTATTATTGTGCAGCAGAGGCTACCGCCTATCTCAGCTGTCATCATATCTAGACTATCGAACAGAAAAATAAAAACAATTCAGGACAAGAAGAATTTTCCCTCTAAATTTTCAGGTTTTCCTGGACGCTTGGGAACCCTGTATAAGATATTTATCATTATTTATCATTATCATTAAAATGTTGTTCAGTTTAGTAATAGTTTACATATAAATATAAATCTTCCCAGGAATACTCTTAATAATAAAATAATCATTAAGTGTCATTTAAAATCTCTATATTTAATACAAATTTAAATCACTATACTTTTTCACACAAGCCAGTAGGTTTTACTCATTTGTCAGCAATACATTTATTGATCATTAAAAACAATGTAACAACAATAATAAAATAACAATACTAATTATAAAAAGGTACAGGTCAGTACAGAATAAGTATGTTGTACAATGTTTTTTGCAGTGTGATTTAATATCCAACAATGTTGACTGTTTCTCAAAATTCTGTGTATAGGCCTAATATTTGTAGTCTTAAAGAGCCCCTATTATGGGTTTTTGAAAAGTACCTTCCATGCAGTGTGAAACACAGCTCTAAGTGAAGGAAAACATCCAGCTGAGGTTTAAATCTGAAAGTGCACCGTGTTTAAATCTATTGATTTAAAAAAAAAAAGAGAGTTGACTCAGAGTCAATTATATGAATCATTTTGCGTTGAAATCTTTTGCCTGCTATCGCCAAATATGAGGTGCCGGATCCGGTAAAACGTGAACCTGCCCTTCTCTTCAAACATTAGCGGAGTGCGGGTGATGGGATTGATCATGACGCAAAGAAGGCCAGAGATGCGGCTGTGGGGAATAAATGGTTAAAGCTCATTTTCACAACAATACCACAGCCAACCATGTGCTGTCATTTTTCTGATGATTGATACAATAATCTACCCTGCAATGCGGGATTCGCCGGCCATTTGTTATTAAAGGAAGGATCAGCAAAGACTATTAATGTATGGGAATTTGTCAGACCTTGACAGGACTTTGTCAGTACACAGTTCATATGGACCAGTTTCTTCTTCCTCCGGATCACAACCTGCAAGTGTGATTAAAATGGTTGCCTCATTTTCTGTAGTTTGCAAAATATGTATTTAATTGTGTGTTGTAACTTGTAATCGCTCCTTGCAGCTTGTAATGTGTCTCTCAGGGAAAATCTTTATGCAGCTATTCCCATATCACGTCCAAAACCACGTTGAAAACATGACACGATTCCCTGCCAACTGACGTTGCTATGGCCACCATCAGCTGTTCCTGCACAGACGTGACGCTGTCAATTTTCAAAATAGTTCAAGTTTTGCCACTGTGTCGGTTAATACTGAATTTGTGTCGTTATTACTTGGGGTTATGGTTAAGAATAGAGCAATATGCTGGTGTATAACTGCATTGCTTTAATGCATCTCTGCATTGGGCTCACACATATACTCTGTACTCTGGCTACTTCATTACCATGGTGGGCATTTCTTTCAGTCTCGCGCTGAATGCAGTTGACCAATCACAACAGACTGGGTCATCAGACCAATCACCACAGATTAGCCTCACGCAAAGGAGGGGTTTGGAAAAATGAATGGCTGAGCAAATCATGTGGGAGTCATTGGAATAATTAGGTAAAAATAAATGCATATTATAAGACAATGAAAGTGTTTTTTGAGCTTGCATTATTATCAGCCTGTTGTTGAAGACCCCCAAAACCAAAATATGACCTTTTACAGTGCATAATAGGAGCTCTTTAATTCTGTATTTCTTGCAATTGCTTTCTTTTTCATAGTTGTAACATTTAAAAAAAAATAAAAACATTTTTGTCTCATAGTTTATAGCTGCATTTTCCATAATGTGACTATTTATTTTTTTAAACATCATAATGACATCTTAATTAATGTTACTATGTGGCAAAATTGGGCTTGCAATGCCATTTCTTGCAGTGTGAACGGTTTTTCATAACTGTTCATTTCTTGTGATGGTGACTCTATATCTCACAGGGTAATTTTACATCTTGAAATATAACTCATATTAAATATAAATGGATAATAATGCAGAATTTACTTATGTATGTTTTGACTACTTATTATTAAACATCTCACACACAATAAACTTTTTTTTATGTTTACTTGATTTTTTGTACTAATTATAATAATTGTGACTTTAATTTTATGCCATTATGCCCATATATGTATGAATGATTGCAAAGCAAATTTTGCATGTTTGAATTTTCATACTTTTTCACGTAATGTTTTGTTTCATCATACTGAATAGAACGCATACTAGGCTGAAAAGAATAGAAAATAAACTTTGCAATATGAAATAAAAAGTGGATTGTTAACACAACACAGACCTTTAGAATCAATGAGCGGGATGGTTTTAAGAGACGTGGACTCCAGGAGATCTTTCAGCTCTCTGTAAGTGGACTGAGTTGACAGAAACTTTATTTTCTTCACCATGATGTCCTCCACAAAGATATTATATTTACTGCCATACAGAAACAAGAGAGAGATGTCAAGTAGTGTCTGTCCATCATTTTTGCATTCCCATTGTTTTGCACATGAAGAGCAAAATCATCAAATAAACACCAAAGAAAATGAAAAAGAAGGTGAAAGACACTATCATTAATTCAGGTCCAATATTACATCTTAATATGTCAGTTTCCAGATCTCTGCTAATGGTACCTGATGTGACCAATGCTGAGCTCTGGAAGATATGGCAGTTTTTTGACCTGAATGATGGAGTCATAAAGAGAAGGCTGTAGACCCTGGGCTACCATGTTGGCGAGAATCACTGCCACCATCATGGGTAGGATGTGTGAGATTTGACCTGTCAGTTCGAAACAGATCACTGCTGTTGAAACTGTATGTGTGACTGCTCCTGTCATGGCTGCTGCCCCTACACAAACAAATATGGGTTAAATGTTGACAAATTAAAAGAGAAAGAAAATAAGAAGTATAAAACTTTAAAACAAAAGAACAGTGTAAAGGATTAGCTGGAAGATGAAATATTTGCAGACCTATCACTGCATAGCCTCCAGGAAGGATTTGATAGACAATTCCATCAAACAGAATTCCATTGGGGAAAAGTGTAGCCATGATCTCACCCACCAAACGGCCGAATGCTGCTCCTGCTTGTTTCAGAAACCTTATCATATTATTGCAATCAATTATCAATCATGTAATTATTTTTTCCCTATAAAGGCTACTGTATAATATTTTATGCATACATTTTTCTACAAAATAAATCATTGAAATCATGGTGAAAAACCTGTTGTAGCCCTACACAAACTACTACATGCCTTCTGTCATCTGATTGATAATTTTTTGTAAAAACTATTATACCTATTTTAAGCTGTATTTGGCATTTTAGTATGATTTACAAATCATCATTCTTCAGGTTGTGGTATACTTATTTTTTTCTAAGATTTACAGATTTAAGATATCGACAAGAAAATCATCTATTTTTGGAAATATTACTTTATAATGTAATAAAAATATTAATTTTATTTATTTTAGTTTTGTATGATTACATTTGAACCACTGAGTTTTCTTTATTCTGTTGAACACAAAGGAGGATATTTTGAAGAAAGTTGAAAACATGTGACCATTGACTTTTTTATAGTAGCAAAAACAACAACGTCAACGGAAGTAAATGGTTAAAAGTATTCAGCTTTCTTCAAAATATCCCCCTTTGTGTTCAACAGAATAAAAAAACTCAAACAGGTTTGGGACAAGTAAAGGGTGAGTGATTTTTAGATAAACTATCCCTTTAATAATAGAATTTTTATTTTGGATTTAACTAAGCCTTTAAAGAGCTTGCCTATAAGAATACTAAGTTGCAAATTAATTATGTCCAATATAGTGAGTAAAATTTATTGCTACTTTTCAGAAAATAAAATGAAATGGGGGAAAAAAGGAATTACTGACCCAATATAAAAACAGGCATGAAAGCTCCAGAAGGAACTGGCATTGTTGTAGAGACTGCAGACATCCAGAACTATGTATGAACAAGAGAAGAAAAGGAAAGGTTACATTTTATAATACCTGCACACCATGGCACGATTAGAATTGTATAAATAGTTAATTAATCATTTGTAAAGCATTAACTCTACATTAATAGACATTAGTAAGCAGTTTATTACTACAGATACAAATGCTGTATGCTTAAATAATGCAATACTTAATTTACAAATGAAAAATTAATCATTAACAGAGTATGAAAATTATACATGTTTTATAATTGCTTATAAGTCAAGAATGTGGTATTTGCTGTAGTTAAAAATTGTTTACTAATGTATTTAAATGTAGAGTTAATGCTTAATGATTAATTAAATGATTACAAATGATTATCTAACTATTTGATAATGTTTAATAAATTATTCATAGTGTGCAGTTATTATAAAGCGTTACCAACAAAAAATAAAAAATGAGCACCTTCATGACAAAGAAGAGCAGAAGGATGACAAAGACGCTGACTTGTGGGTGAAGCCAGGCAGCAGATCGACCCAATCCAGGTGGCACTGGTGAACCCCAGATCTTTGTCCAAGTGAAGTTATCAAATAGTGAATTAATGCACTCTCTGGGCATCAGCTGTGAAAAAAACAAAACAAAACATGACTCCATATAAGAACGTCTCCCTGAAGAGACTAAAGGAACAGCAAATGTCTTTTGATTGTGGTGGTCATTTAATGTCAGTTTTGCGCATCAATAAACTAGCTAATCTAAGATAAACTTTAATACTGTAAAAATAATTTAGAAAAATTTACTGTAAAAAAAGCCAGCCGTGATTAACAGAAATGTACTGTTAAATATACAATTATGACATTTCTAAATTTACAGTAAACTACCATATTGCATTACATTAATCAATGTTAATACACCAACTTTCTGAGGTATTAACATCTACATTGTATCTTTGTAATTCACAGAAAATAACACCATCAAAAGCAGGTGGTGATGAGAAAATCATCACAAACAGCTTTTTCACAAGAAGAAAAACCTATTCATATGTAGAAGGCACCTATTAATGTGTAGAAGGTGCCATTCAAATAACTACTAAACACCAACATGGTAACACATGACACTAAAATAACATTTTAATAACATTAGACGTTATATTAAACTGTATGTGCTTAACTGATGAGAAAAACCATAGCAGTGTCAACAAAATAACATAAAAACTGAGTGTCATAGAGGGAATACTGGGAAAGTCAATTTGCAGTTATTCACCAAATACACTGTAAAAAAAACGTTGATTCAACTTAAAATTGCAAGACAACTTGCTGCACAGTTTTTGTTTCTAAGTTGACTCTCATCTTTTAACCCAAGTACTGCATTTGACTTGATTTAAGTTGAGTCAACTTAAAAAGGTCTGCAGCAAGTTGCCTTACAATAGCATACCCCCCAAGAAAGACGAACCACATCCAACAGAAGTAACTGTGGATGCAAGAGGAAGCTGATTGAAAAGAATGTCCGGGTGCTAACCTGGATTGTATCCAAAAAACATAAAACCACAGCTGCCCAACTCACTGCAGAATTAAATGTGTACCTCATGTGTACCTCTCCTTTTTCTATCAAAACTGTTCGTCGGGAGCTCCACAGGGTCAATATACATGGCCAGGCTGCTATAGCCAAACCTTTGGTCATTTGTGTCATTGCCAAACAGCAGTTTCAATTCTGCCAGCAGTGAAAATCTTGGGCTGTGGACAATGTGAAACATGTATTGTTATCTGATGAGTCCACCTACACTGTCTTTCCTACATTCACGAGAGTTACTGTGTGGAAAAGCCCCAAAGAAGCGTTGCCTTCTGGGTGGCATGCAACCACCCAGACCAGGGTGACCAACTCTGATATACCTTCCTGCAGATTTCAGTTGAAACCCATATTAAATGCACCTGCTTGTAATTATTAAGTGCTAATTAATTGGTTCAGGTGTGTTTGATCAGGGTTGGAGCTGAACTCTGCAGGAAGGTAGATCTCCAAGAACAGGGTTGAGCACCCCTGACTCAGACTGTTGCATGCCCAGAGTAAAACATGGGGGTGAATCAGTGATGGTTTGGGCTGCAATATCATGGCATTCCCTTGGCCATAATACTTGTGCTAGATGGGCGCATCACTGCCAAGGTCTACCAAAACATTCTGGAGGACCATGTGCACCCAATGGTTCAAACATTGTATCCTGATGGCGGTGCCGTGTATCAGGATAATGCACCAATACACACAGCAAGACTGGTGACAGAGTGGTTTAATGAAGATGAAAGTGAAATTGAACATCTCTCATGGCCTGCACAGTAACCAGATCTAAATATTATTGAGCCATTTTGGGGTGATTTGGAAGAGCGAGTCAGGACACGTTTCCCTCCACCAGCATCACGTAATGACTTGCCCACTATTCTGCAAGAAGACTGGCTCAAAATCCCTCTGGCTACTGTGCAGGACTTGTATCTGTCATTCCCAAGAAGAACTGATGCTGTATTGGCCGCAAAAAAAGAGGCCTTATACAATACTGAATGAATTATTGTCTAAAACCAGGCGTTTCAGTTTCATTGTCCAGCCCCTGCCTTATATGTACATATAAGAACACACACACATAAATATATACATGTACAGTAGTCAACATTTAAAGTTAAAGTTTCTGTAAAGAAAATAATATCATCCTAAGACAAGAATGGGTGTTGATCTATAACTTTTTACTTTTATCTTTGCAATAATGACAGTACATAATATTTTACTAGATATTTTTCAAGATACTCATATTCAGTTTAAAGTGCAATTTAAAGAGTTAACTATGGTTAATTAGGTTAACTAGACAAGTTAGGCTAATTAGGCAATTCATTATATATAAATATATATATATAAAACAATATTTCTTAATAGGGCTATTAATATTGAACTTAAAAGGGTTTTTAAAAAAATTATAATAATAAAAGCTGCTTTTATTTCAGCCCAAATAAAACAAATAAGACTTTCTCCAGAAGAAAAAAAAAAAAAGCAAATACTATGAAAATATCCTTGCTCTGAAATAGAGCTCTGAATGTCTCTGCTTTGGAATATAGTTTGAGAAATATTTGTAAAAGAATACAGGAGGGCTAATAAAACCAGGTAAAAAAAAAAAAATTCTGTAGCATTTTCACGTTTTTTTTAAATAACAGGCATTTTTACAGTTGAAAAACTTTTCACTTAGTATTCATGGATTGAGTCATTGCAGAGGACCAAATCTGATTTGTGGGAAACATGAACTAAATGAGCGATCAAATAAATATAGTGTGGCCAATATTAACTTAATACATAAATAATGAAGTTGTGGAAATTAATCCTTAATTTAACAAAAAACTAAATGTATATTATAAACACGTTCAAAGTAAAGTATAGTATACAAACTCAACGTCAGTAAAAAAAATACTAAGTAAACAAACTGGAAAGATTTATTGACTCCACCTTAAACCCAAATAATTCAGTACCTTTCGAATGTTTTTAAAACTGGCTCCTGCAAAAAAAACTCTAAACATAGTAAAAGACTCATAAATTAGTTATGCTTGTTAAAACTTTCTTTATAGATGTTGTTTAAATTTTACCTCTACATGCAAGAGAATACACACCTCTCCAGCCATGAACTGTCCGAAACCAGGAGGAAATGTGAAGGATGCTATGATTAGTGTCACTGCACCAGGGTAAATCAGACGGCTACAGCAAACAAACACACACAGGCAGAATAAATAACCACTGTGGTGGGGAGTTATCATGATGTTTGTGAAGTTATAAATGTAATTTTCAATGCCATTTGGAATATAAGCAAAATTGCAGAATAAATACGGTTTACTAAATAAAACCCAAACTAATAATTATACAACATATTGTTGACTTGCTGTTTTGTGAGAAAGCGTGTTAGAGCTGTCGGCCTCCTCATGATCAGAACAACTTGTCTGTTCAGATAGACAAAGAACGCCCCTAGAAACCCACATGAGATCCTACACACACACACACACACACACACACACACACACACACACAATTTAGAAACATATCAACTAGAGAACAAAAATCATTTGTTTTTCATGGGTGCAAGTATGCATAATAAACTTTCATGCATGTAGGCACACATTAATCTACACACCCGATTATTGCAAAAGCTGGCAGCTCCTGCAGGTCAAAGGGAAAATCCATACGGAAATTTGTACGAAACAGTGCTGTTATTGTGACTGTGTGGGGAAAAAACAGATGTTTCAGTCATGTTGATGCATATTAAAGCACAGTTGTTTTACACATGTTCTATATGATGATATATCAAACTTGAAGACTGCATGTGTGATATTGCTTTTTATGTATCAAACAGTCCATGGTAACCCTGAACACACAGCAGTAGAGTTTCACTGCTAAATAAGAGACTAATTCATCCACTGTTTTAATGATGTAACCTGCAAAAAGAGATACTAAAATTTAACTAATACACAGACTGACAGTAGGTCTGAAATTTGCAAAATACACCCAGTGCTGTAAGATTTTACATCAGCATATTTGGAACAACTTGGTCGATCAAAAACAAGGTCCAGAATAAAATGTTGCCTAATGTCTTTCATCATTTATAAAGTTCAGATAGCAGTGGACAGCTTGACATATATGGTGAAATTCATGTATTATTCATTTATTATATCTGCCTGCTTGCGTGTGTGTGTGTGTGCGTGTGCGTGTGTGTGCGTGTCTCACCAGAGTCTTTGTTCCACACTGACAGTACTCGGAATATAAAGGCACTGAATGTTGCAGCGAAATATCCTCTCCAGTAATTCCTCACAGCAAAGTAAGTCGACGTGACCTCAATACTGAACAACACACCTGAGAGACAGAGAAAGCATGAATAAAAAAAAAGATTAAAAACGGGAAGGTAACGCATAGAAAGCAAATTCGAGAGAAAACACAGTTGAAAAGAGAAAAACGGTAACAACAGTAAAAACTTAATAAATAAACTGGAAAGACAGTATGCACGAACAGATCACCATTAACAGTAATAGACCTTAAATTTATAGTTCAATCAAAAAATAAATAAATAAAAAGGGTTTTATTATTTGATTTTCATTCACAAAGTCTAATGGGATTGTATTTCTTTCTCTCATTACAGCAGTTGTCTTTGTAATTTTTGTCTGATTTTTTAAATACTTTCAAATAGCTGGCTCATTTAGGTTTTGGTTTTTAGTTCAAATTCTCTCCATCGGCCCTTACTCATCATGGCCTCCCAATCATCCCCATCCACTGAATTGGCTGTATCACTGTCTCTCTACTCCATCTATAGCTGGTGTGTGGTGAGCGCACTGGGGCCGTTGTCCTGTGGCTGCTGTCGTATCATCCAAGTGGATGCTGCACACTGGTGGTGGTGTGGAAAGACCCCCCCCTCATGATTGTGAAGCGCTTTGGGTGTATCGCCATACACAATAAATGCGCTATATAAATACACATTACATTACATTATGTTTTAAAATGTTTTAATGAAGATTTTCAAATCTCTAGTGGAAAATACTTCTGAAATAAAAAAATTAAAAAATTTGAGTGAGCAAAATATTTTAATGGTAATAACAACAGTAGTTAATATGTACCAATGTTTTTTTCTTTTTTTCTTTCTGGAAATTAAGATCATACTAATTTTGTTTTTCTTTTGGAGAGAGAGGTATCAAACTCAAAACAATTTCCATTTACACACCCATATTTAGAAATCAGCATGCACTCTCTAAAGTACTTCAAATGTTTTATCATGCTCTTTATCACACTCTCCTCTGAGTATACACACTATTTAAGATACATAAAACATGCACAGCATATGAATTCATAACACATGGGTGTGTTTAACTGTGAAGTGTTGATGAGGTTAATTATTTAGCAGGCATCAAGCTGAAGGAGATGGAAGAGGAAATAAAATCAATGGAGAGAGAAAGAATGGGAGATTTTTTACCTCCAAGGGGAGTCCCAAAACAGCAGCCCACCCCAACAGCACATCCTACTGTCAGTATGTCTGTGTAACAATAGGGGTTCTACTGACACCAAGACAGAAGAGAGAGAGAAAGAGGGAGTTTAAGGTAAAAGCAAATAGGAGAATGAGTGTGTTAGAGGGAAGGAAGATGAAGAAATGTAAAGAGAAGAATAAATTAGAATGTCAGCAGGTACACTGCATGGGAGGACATACAAGAGAAGGAAAGATTAAACAAAAATCAGGAAAAAAGCAGAGCCCAATGGAGGGAGAAATAAAAAGGGAATAAAGAATAAAAAAAAGTGGAAATGGAAAAACAAAAGGATTACGTGAATAAACAATTGTTTGGATTTGTTTAAAGCGGCAAACTTAAATCCGAGCTTTATACACACATTAACTGAGCATAAATGTAATAAAAAGAGAAAAGAGATGAACATGGTAAAATGCAATGCATGCATGGTAAAAGTGGGCATGACTTGCCTCCCACTGGGGCAGCGAAACAGGTGGCCACTCCCACTGCACAGGCACACACCAGCAGATCCTGAACATGGGCACTATTCTGGGTGAATTGGGGGGAGGGTGGGGGTGTTAAAACAACATCAGCGCACATATTCAAGACACATGCCAAATTGCCATCACTATTAATACAGACAGGCAAAAATAATAAGGTGTAAGGAGACAATGAGACAGGGACAAGAAGAGGATAGAGGGAATGAAAGGAAAGAAATATGCAGTTAGTATTACTTTAGAATTTCTTAGAATTCATAACATACATACGCACATGCAAACAACCTAATATTATTGTAAGTAAAGTTCTCAAGCAGTTCATATTAATCCTTAATCTGATGATCAGAGACATGAAACACCCCCTGATGGTTATGGTGTGGAGTGGGAATTTATATGCCAATGAGAGGTAACTTGATCTAAGATCAGTAATTCAGGTCAACAGCTTCTGAAGAGTAACTCACACACTTCTGCTACACACACACCAAACAAGCTCACAGGGATTTTTACCTCATACACACCGGTGAAGATTGACATGACCCTGCTCAGCACTGCTGCACATATACTGGCAATATGCACAAAAGGACCCTGAAGATTTAAGGGAGATAGATGGTTAGGTTACTATATTTGTACCAAAGGTAGATTTGTTTTGCAGTCAAGCGTCCTCATTCATGACATAATACAACACAAGACACACATATGGTAACAACATAATCTATCTATCTATCTATCTATCTATCTATCTATCTATCTATCTATC
>CAIGQV010001633.1:757197-782897 GCA_903798115.1 Danio jaintianensis | reverse complement strand
GAAATCCCCATAGTGGAAGTTTCCACATAGCATTGTAGTTCCCCTCCTGCTGGGGAACTGATTTTCCCAGCTTTCTTTGCTCATTTTTAGCAAATGTGCCAATCATTTTACCACAACTGCCTGAAAAAAAAACCCTGTATATTGTTTGTTCAAAAAGGGCATTCCCAACTGTGCTGTAACACTTTCCAAAGATTTGTCTCATTTAAAACACATAGGAAAATGTAAAAACTGAAAATTTAAGGGAAAAATTTACATCTCAAATACATTAACTATCAATTTTCACAATTACCCTATACAATGGAGCCCTACAACAATTTTGGCTTTTCTAACTATGGATGCCAGTGGTTACCAGTTTTCAGCTTTCTTCAAAATATCTTCTTTTGTGTTCAACAGAAGTTAGTCTGTTTGGAATCACTTGAGTGTGAGTAAATGTTGCGTAAATTTAAAATTTTTGGTGAACTACCCATTTAACAATTGCTGTAAATTAGTCCAGTAATGCACCAACATTCAGTTTTAATGGCATTACTTTAAAAAATATATATTAATTTTAATTCAGTGACAGAAAACCTGACCGAAAAGTCTTTATTTCTGCACTTTTAGAGTTCAGCCCATTGGTTCAGCGTGATTGTATGCATGTACTTGTGCAATGATTTTTGGATGCAAGTGAATCATTACAAGTGTGTGTGGTGGTGAGTTACAGTCATTTGTATATGTCAGACAGAAATAGTCTAACTATGCTGTCTAACTGGGCAGAATGGAAAAAGAGCTCCCCCAAGATTTCAATCATACAGTGCATATACAGATACAAGATTCACTCCAAAAAAAAAAAGCAATTACAACTACATAACACAAATTACAAAATTCCTAATGCACCAAAATAAAAAAAGAACAGATTAAAATTAACATGAACTGAAACAATGTCGGGTGCCACTTGATTTAATTTACTGAATCATGTAAAGGTGGCACTGCAAACTAAATTGAGGACATCATGATTTTGTGGTGAGTTACAAAGTAAACAAAATGCAAAAATAATGAGCGGTCCATCAGGGTAGACCACACAACCCAAGATATTGGCCAGTAATGGAGGAAGTTATCCACCAAGACATTCTTCACCTTCCTTCCATTACATTCAATACACACGCCTGCATACATTCTCAAGCAGCACAGACCCCACATGGGGTGAGACTGAAGGGATCAGATTCAGGCCCTCATGCCCGCTCAAAAGCAAGAAATGGTTGATACACATATGACTCCAAATATTTGTGTATTAGCTATGCATTTGAAACAAAAGTTAAAATGTGTAAAATGTGCAACCATGGTGCTTTCAGAACTGTATTCATTAACAATTTATCTACTGTATGTTCATTTTAATAGCACTTTAAAACAGATATAGTAATTATTAATAAGGATTTAATTAATATAGACATAAAGATATAATTAATTGAAAAGTAATTAACAATATGAGCTTATACCATTCCAAATTAGAAAAAGTTGGGACAGTATGGAAATAGCAAATTAAAAAAAAGTAGTGATTTCCAAATTTACTTTGACTTGTATTTCATTGCAGACAATATGAACACAAAATATTTCATGTTTTGTCTGGTCAACTTAATTTCATTTGTAAATATACATCTGTTCCTGTCATTCAGACCTGCAACACATTCCAAAAAAAGTTGAGACAGGGGCAGTTTCGGGCAAGTAATCAGGTTAACTGGTTAAATAATGATGTGATTTGAAACAGGTGATGTCAACAGGTGATTGCAATTATGATTTGGTACAAAAGCAGCATGAGCAAAGATGGGCCAGTTTGAGAAAATTATTGAAATGTTTAAAAACAATGTTCCTCAAAGAAAGGTAGGAAGACGCTTGGATATTTCACCTTCAACAGTCACCTACTTAATTAAAAGATTCAAGGAATCTGGAGGAGTTTCAGTGCGTAAAGGACAAGGGAGCAAGCCTAAGCTAACCAACTGTGATCTCTGATCCCTCAGATGGCACTTCATCAAGAGTCATCATTAATCTATAAACGAAATCACTACATGGGCTCAGGACTACTTTGGCAAACTTTTGTCAATTACCACATTATGTAGTTAAATCCACAAATGCTAAAACTGCACAAAAAATAAAACTGTACTGTGCCAAAAAAAAGCCCTGCGTTAACAGTGTCCAGAAGCACTGTCGACTTCTCTGGGCTCGAAGGCATCTGGGATGGATCATCACACAGTGGAAACATGTACTGTGGTCAGATGAATTATTATTTCAGGTATTTTTTGGGAGAAATGGATGCCGTGGGCTCCAGACCAAAAAAAGAAAAGAATCATCCAGACTGTTACCAGCAACAAGTCCAAAAGTCAGGGTCTGTCATAGTAAGGGGTTGTGTCAGTGCCCTCGGCCATTAATACTGAAAAGTACATAGAGATTTTGGAGCACAATATGCTGCCTTCTTTTTATGGGACACCCATGCATATTTTAACAAGACAATGCAAAACCACATTCTGCACACATTACAACGTCCTGGCTGTGGAGGAAGAGGATACAGGTACTTGACTGGCCTGCCTGCAGTCCCGACCTGTCTTCAATCGAGAACGTGTGGTGCATTTTGAAGCGCAAAATGTGACAACAAAGACCCCATACTGTTGCCCACCTTAAGACTTGTTTGCAGGAAGAATGGGACAAAATTATACCTGAAACACTTCATCACTTGATGACTTCAGTCCCTAAACGTCTTTTAAGTGTTGTGAAAATGAATGGCAACATTACAAAGTGGTTAATGGTTTACTGTTTACTGTTAACTTTTTTAAAATGTGTTGCAAGAACCAAAATTGGAATGTGATTATCTAAAAAAAAAAAATAATAAAACAATACAAATCATGAGGAATACATTAAACAATGTTCGCTGTAGTCAAAGTAAATTTAGAAATCACTACTTTTCTTTTTTTATTTGCATTTTGCATACTGCCCTAACTTTTTCTGATTTGGGGTTGTATTATCTTTACAATTATCTGTCAAATTGAATTTGCTAAAGTGTTTTATATTAATTCGATGCATTTTAAATGCAAGTAAAATGTCTACTTTTATATAACATTTCAAATAACATTTATGAAAATAAAACAACAACAACAACAAAAAAACATTTCTATCATCATTCAGCATAACATTTTATATATTTTGTTATATTTATTTTATCTTTGGGTTACAGGGCTAATATCAACAAGACTCAGCAAAGTCTGTGCTTGTGTTTGTGTGTGTGTGTGTGTGTGTGTGTGCGCTGTATATATGGTCCAAGTAATCAGTCCTTGAGCAGCTCCCAGCTGTGTGTGTGTAATCAAAGGAGAACTTGAACAGGTGTGTGTGTGGTGCATGACAGGATTTGTAGTTCTTATGGAAACAGGATTGTAGTCTGGGTGATAGTGAATGTTCTCCAGCGATCTATAAGGGTTAGATCGCTGGTGATCGTGACAGCTAATAACATTGACCTTAAAATGTTAAATAAATAAATAAATAAAAACTGCTTAAAAAATTAAACAAATCAGAAAATTTTAAATATTATAGGAAATACTGTGAAAAATTCCTTGCTCTGTTAAATATCCTTGGGAAATATTATATATTATATATTCAGTTTTACATGTATCAAAATAAACTACAAAATACAGCAGCCACAAATGTATCAACATAAAATACTGTATTTTGTATTTTGAAAATACTACAAAATACTTTTACAAGGGAACATGAAATTTCTTCGTAAACCTTCAATCAATAGGCATATTTGATCAATCCCTTCACCATTAAACTGACTTTCTCTTTCATTTTAGCATAAATTTTGTACAAATTTCATACAGAAAGTCCTGTCTTGAAGATGATCTCTTTATGTAAAAACCATGTAATGCAGATAATGAGTTGGAATATAGTACTATATCTCTTCATTGTGTTTCTATCCATTGCGTGGCCAGTGAAATCTCTTAACAGTCTTATATTTTAAAAGGGTGATGTATGAAGAGGTTATTTAAAAACATGATTTCTAAAATATCCAGTTTTAGTAATTTCCATAAATCATATATTTTGCAATTGTACTCTTCAATGCATATTGAACAAAAAATGGAGTTATCTCTTTTTGCAAATAAACTCTTCATATACATCCTGCTGCTGCCGCGTAACGGGAGTCTGGAGTTTTTGACCAGTCTGTATAGACTGATGTATTATTGAATATTTGTGTCTCATATACTGTATTGTGCCACTTTGACATCTCTTCATTAACTGTACACTGCATCTGCAGATCATCTACTGGCATTTGAAACGGCCAATGAAGTATTGTAGGAATCGCCACTGTGTGACTTATTTGTATGTTGTTTGTCTTATTTTCTTGGCATCTACATCAGCAATCCATCCAAAACTACTATTATTTCTGCAGTTTACTCATTCTTCCAAGGTTTTTTCAGTTCTTCTTTAACTTGAAGAGTCCCAGTTTGCCCCCATTAGTGAACACCAGTACACAGTCTTTAGGTGTTTTATTATCCTAAACTTCCTCTGCATTTCCACCTGCAGCACTGAGACTGAGAATGATTATGTGCTGAAGGCTCCACATCCTGTTCTTAAGGACTAATATTTTATTACATCTCATTTCTTAAGCAAAGATGCTTATGCCAAATTGTGCACTATACTGCCATTATATATTACTGGTCTTAGCATTGTGCAGTATACTATTTTCAATGATTGTTGACTTTTGCTGCCATTTGTCTGTTATTTTCTTTATGTGTGTTGCATAATTTCCATGCATACTCCAAGCATTGACCACCTCCTTAATCAATTTTCTGTTCTGATCTTAAGCCTAGGCAAATAACTGAGAAAGCACCAATCTGAGATCACATTTTTAGGATGTCATCATGTAGATTTCTTGCAAAGTTTTTTACAGTATTTTAAAAATACAAAAATATAAGACACTATAGTGTACTAAGTCTTTTGATACAAAATATTTACCTATTTGCATTAACCCCATAAAATACAAATTACAAAATACTATTTTGTATTTGAAATACGTATTTGAAATACATGTATTAATGTTAATTTAAGTAATTATTAAAGTTTTAAAAGTATTACTTGGCAATGAAGGATAATATTAAATGCATCCAAAACATGCAAACCCACCTCATACGCATTTATACACCTTGACAACCAATGATTTAACAAAAACCCAGAGGGAAAAAAACAAAAAACGTTTTTTACAAAGTTTTTGTTTCCTTTCTTTCACATCTATTATATTTTCTTGATAAGCCCCTAGAGTTTGCAAAACAGACTCAAACAGAGAGAAGAACCAAGGCTGTCTCTGTCATTTCCTCTTCAATTTTCTAAAGTCACTGATTCAGGATGACAGCGTGAGAGAGTCAGTTGTGTAACAGACAACATATTCTCTGTGTCCCCTCCAACAGCTGTTTTTCTCATTCTTTAAAATGATTTTCACACTGAAGACTTAACTTTATAACCATGACCTAAAAGTCCTTGCAAGCTTGTCTGATCCAAACAACTAAAATCACACGATCAAAAAAAAAAAAATTACAGGACTTGTCATTCTTTAAAATAAAAATAATAATTTGAAATAAAAATGACGTATTTGAGCCAAAAAAACAACTGAAAGCAAGATGAATGGAAGGACAGACAGGGCAAGGAGAGTGAAAGTTGCTAACAGACACAAGCATGGAGGACACAGTGACTTTGAGAGTTAATTAAAAACACAGATATGCTGGTCAGTGCATGTCTAAATACAATAATCAAAAATCTGACCCATTCACTGACAGACTGATCATATCTTTCTCTAAATAATTATTACACATTTATAACAAACACACACATACACACGCACACACACATACACAGACATATACATACACACTGATATACTTAATGATATTAACATAATTGAATTATATATAATGTTATATTAATATAAAATATTAATAGACAAAACAAAACTAGAAAATAAAAACAGCAAAAATCTAATAATGACTTATTTTGTCTAATCTTGATATATTTTATTTTTGCATTGGTAATCACACTGCTGCATTAAATGTTTTTAGATGAATCAAAATAACTTTTCTATCCATCTCAAATTACATCAATCAAACTGACTAAAAATATTAAGTTAAACTTTGTTTAACCTAAAACATTTAGTTGAAACCTGATTAACATAAAAAAAGTTAAAGAAACATAAACATATTTGTTGTCTTGACTTTTTGCCATTCATTTTTTACAGTGCAGAATGAACAAATTAACTTCAACATGTTTTAATGGTTTAACATTAACTAAAAGTACCAAGTATTTTTTTGTTTGTTTGTTTAATTAGTTTACATAATGAAACAAAAGTCATTTACATCAATTCCTTCCTATTATAATGTACAGTATAAAAAGTTTAAAAATATATTTAAGCAGGAAAAAAGTGAAGAATTTTTTTTAATGTATAATCTCACCAGAATTTGATCAAAATTCAGAACAGTCTCAAACGTGTTGATGGGTTTCCTTATCATCTTGCTTTATTTTTCCTGTGTTTTCCTCTTACATTCGTCTTCTACCTGCATTGCTCCTGTCCTCCTTTTCACCTTCACTAAATATTAAGATAGTAACTGTATCTGCCTTAGGGGGGTGTCTACTAGGTTAACGCAAGTAAACCACATTACCCATAAAGCAGTGTGCTTCATTTACAGACTGTGGTTGACAGTGGGCTGTCAGCAACTGGTAATTCACAGGTCTGTGCCTTCCTAATCCTGTCTGGTGCTCAGCTGAAATCCTTCACAGGTATCTGGACATTGAAGCCTTTTCTGTTTCATGACATTGATTGAGCATCTGTGCTTAAATCGATTGCAGTAAAAGCTACATTAAAGGGATAGTTCACCTAAAAATGAACATTTACACATTATTTATTCACCCTCGGGGTGTTTCCAAACTGATTGTCATTCTTGATTCTATTGGACACTAAAGAAGATACTTTAAAATAAAGCTGAAAACTTGTAAACATTGACTGCCATAGTAGGGAAAAACAAATATTATGGAATCCAATGGTTACAGGTTTCTAGCTTCGTTCAAAATATCTTATTTTTGTTCAAAAAAGAAACTCAAACAGGTTTGGAACAAGTGAAGGGTGAGTAGATGATGACAGAATTTACATTTTTGGGTGAACTATCCCTTTAAATATGTTGATAGATATCACATCAAAAATGTGATACATTAACATCTTTAAAGTTTAATTCCACATCTATACTGTTATTTCTTTGTGGCAAAAGTAGTGGCAAAAGTTCCAAAAATGAAAATTAAAGATATTAAAATAAAATAAAAACAGCAAATAATTACCCATTCATTGATATGGATATGTTCATTTGTAAATGTGCACATTTGAAAGATTTTTTTTATTTTTATTTATTACTATGCATAAAGTAATTATTCCGTTTGGTGGAAAGGCTTAATAGTGGAGAGGGAAATACATTTTCACATCTGGAAATAATTTGTTTCCAAATGAGTCTTGAAATAACCACTGTTACGCTCATGGACACAATAATTCAGATTTTACAGTAACATTTACTCAGGTGTTTTCTGAAAAGAAAATCATGGACTTTTCAAAGTGGACCATCACATAAATGCACATTTTAAAAAGAATAATTTAAGGGTTTAGTTCGCTCAAAAATGAAAATTCTGTCACCATTTACTCACACTCAATTGGTTCTAAACTTTTATGAATCCCTTTCTTCTGTTGAACACAAAGCAAGATATTCTGAAGAATTTCGAGGGGGAGCAGACATTGACATACGATGGAAGTCAATTTCTGTTTTCCAACATTCTTCATTATATCTTCCTTTGTGTTTATCAGAAGAAAGACACTATTTTGAACAATTACAGAATGAGTAATGAGAGTAATGAGAGAATGAGATTTTCACAAAGTCTTTATGCTGAACAGTATATAAACTGAACAGTACACTGACACCCTGATCACTCCAGCATTGTATTAATAATTAAGGCACAAATACACATTTTCAAAAACTTTTTGAAAATGTGTAATTGTGCCTTAATTATTAATACATACTATACAATACTATAAAGACACAAACATTGTCAAAATACTCCCAGTACACACAGATCCAATAGGAAACTACAAAACATTCTGTATCAAGCATTTCAGACCAGCAGCTGGTTGTCACTTTGTAAACAAACATTACACGTCTGCGCACATATGCATTCACCCAATCTGTCATTTTTGCTTTGGGTGTCAAGCACTCACACATGGCTGTAAACTGAACAAGTAATACATTTGTAATACATTTGCTGGTCACGTCACTGGAATTTGCAAAATTGCATTTTTGTAGCTTACAGTACATAGAATCGAGATTGCATTTTCAAGCCCCCAAAACACTGCTGTCAAATGAATGTCCCAAAACATTTCCATCTTTAGTTGAAAACAGTGTTGTGTAAACACCCTCTTAAACTTAAAATGCGATACTGAGCAAAATGAGCTGGTAAACAAACTTGTTTGAATTTCATTATTTCAGCAGTCTGTAGTCCTGAGGAATATGCAAATTCATCACCAAAACATTATTATTTTTTTTTCTGCCCAATAATGAAGTAAAAGTTCAAATGCAACAACCCTTTTATCCTCTGCACACTTCCTACACTCATTTGACTCTCAGTCTGTTCATTGCTGTCATTCAGCAGTCAGACTCCCAAAGGAACTGTGCTAAAGAACAGGTCATCAGCAGCTGCATGACCTGGAAATGAAATCACTTAACCATGACCCTTAAAAATACACATAGTGCTGTTTAACATTAGTATAAGCAAACACTGCTGTAAAAGAATACACCAATCATCTCAGAGGATTCACGTGCACTGGGCTTTTTTCTCATAGCAGAAACTTTCCTTTGATTTCTTTTTCTTTTTTCACCAAGCAAACTCCTCACCAAGCAAAACCTTTTTTCACCAAGGAAAAACCTGGTCATGGCAGAAATGGTTCAATAGAGTGAAAAAAATGAGATTGGTAGAAAAATTATATTTCTGTTTCTGCATTCTCTCACAAAACATTTGCGAGAGCTCAAGGAACTCTGTGAACACTTTCATAACTTTTTGTGCCAACTTTTGTTATGGTGCTTTTGTGAGCGATGCAAAGTTTCTCTGGAAATAGAATTCAAACATTTTGTAATAAAATACAAAGATTTATAGGGAAATACAAAAGTTTTGTGAAAGAACGTAAAAGCACTGAATATTTTTCCCCAGTTGCACTTTACAATATGGTTACAATTTTTAATAACAGCTAAGTAAATTAGTGAACATTTAATCTAAATGATCTATTAATAAAAACACCAAATCTGAATAATTTATTAACAAAAAAAAACAGTATTTTAACATATATCAATCTCAGTTTCAGCACTTAATAAACACTAAAAATCAAAAGTTGTATCTGATTAAATTTAGTATAAATTAAATAATATTTATTGTTCGTTATTGTTAGACCTCATGAACAAGTATACTTCAAGTTAATTTATGAAGTATACTTAAGTAATGTTTAAATAAACTTTTTAGTGAGTATTTTATGTGGAAAGTATACCTGTAAGTGTACTACTTACAGTAGATACCACTTAAGATATATTGGCCCACTTTTAGTATAAAATTAACTTAAAGGCATAGTTCACCCAAAAATGAAAATTATGTCATCATTTACTCACCCTTTACTTACTTCAAACTTTAAACAGAATTACTTTCTTCTGTTAAACACTAAATAAGATATTCTGAATAATGTTGGAAACTTGTAACCAATTACTTCTATAGTATTTGTTCCATAGTACAAAGTGCTTCTAGTAGTGTTTTATTTTTATTCCACAGGAGAAAGAAATTCATTGTCATCATTATTTGAGTTACAAGTTAGCAAAATCTGACCATTTACATACATTGCCTTTGTAAAAAAACAAACACATTTCAGCAGTACCACAGGAATTTGTGTATTAAATCTGATTATAAAGAGGTAAACATTTACATAAACTGTGTGAACAGAGCTACTGATGAGATTTTTCTCTGACTGGATTCTTTTCTCAACAGGATTCTCCTCTGAGTTTAAGACAGACAGAAAGGAGATAGCAGGGGCAGTAATGCATTTATGCGTAAAATTTTCAGAGGTTAAAAAAAGCTCAGCCCTGGCAACAGTCCCATATTGTGGGACAGGATAGAAAAAATCTGTGGGAACTCAGAAGTGAGTGAAGACAGGTGGAGAAATGGTAGGGTTGATGGGAGGTTGTGTGTGGGAACTTAGTGACTTGTGACAGTGCAAAACTGACAGCGACATTGACTCTCTATCACCCCTCATCTCACTTTTTCCACACAGCACTTTCTCTAATGCTTTCTTTTGACACTTGAACTTTAGTGTTCAACCTATTTCTTTTTTACTTTAACACACTCTTTAGGCCTTCCTAAAAAGCCGTCCAAATAAAAAATAGTTGAATGTACCTGTACAGCTGACCATACATTTCTTTGGCCATACAGCAGCCATTGACAGCAGCCTGACAGAGAGGGCTAGGTGTATATTTAACCTGCATGCTCAGGTTTCTGTTAGCATGCAGCAGCCGGGATGTACTGCATAGGATTGCACGAATATGCACAACTTTGTTTCACACATCTGCAAGTCTTTGACATTAAAAATTATCCTCAAGAACACTTTCCACTCTGATCAACCTGGACAGAAAATGTTCAAACAGGCAGTAGCCTAAAGTATTCATAAAGTAATTGACAAGCATTAAAAAAGCAAAAAGCTGGAAAGTAGAACACACTTCTACTGTTAAAAACAGGGTTTTCTCCTAATAGACACTCGATAAAGTAAGTGCAAATCCATAAAACTGACTCTATTGGAAGTTTACGAGGCAGATTGTCTTTAATCAGCAGGGTGTTGACACAGGTTATGACAATTCTCATTCTTATTCATGAGTTGTATTAGAACAGCCTAGTGTGCTCTATGTGTGTCACCACTAAGAATGGAATGGAAAATCTTAAAGCCGAGGCTAGTGAAGTCAAAGTCTTTAAGAACCATTATTTAGAGGCAGGCAAGTGTTTCTAGGTTAGACCAGACCAGGCTGACCATAACACACCTCGGCAAGCCACCCGCCAGTAAGACAATAAAACGCTTCAGCACAAGACAACAAAACAACAGAAGAGAGAAAAAGGCACAGAAAGACAGTGACTGACCAGGGTTTGCTGGTATCTCAGAGCTTTCCTTTGCGACGCATCAGCAGCCATCGACACGCTCGCACTGAGCCAAAAATAAACAAACAGTCTCACTCCTGTGTTACAGCATATGAAACACATACTCTCCGACGTGAAACCCATTTATTCTGTTACACAAACCACCCCGCTCAAAGCGTGAGATACACATGCTGTCTCACTCTTGTTTCATTACCCACAATACACATATTAGAGAAAAATGCTGAGATGTGTGATTCTTCAATTAGATACACTGGAACACTGGTACACTAATGCACACCGTTCACAAACTGTCAAAGTGTTGGCCTACCTGTAACACACTGGAACAGAAACAGCATTTAGGAACCTTCAGATAATACAAACACATCACAAACATGCAGACATTCATTTTCCTTACAAAACATTACTATGGAAACCATAGTTTCTGTCCAATTTTTTTGTTCTGCAAATGTGGTATTACGAGAAGCTGCAGTTAGTAAAACTAGTAGCACAAAGGTCAAAGTAATCTATTATGTTGAGCTATGAGTTTACATTACTTTTCCAAGTATTTTATAAAATTGTGACAATTTTATAAAAGATTGCCTTCAAAAAGAGCAATAAAATATTTCAGTCAATTATAATTTCAATTTTTGAAATTTAAATTGAAATTGATGAAATTGTTAGTTTTATAAGTTTATAACCCTAACTTTATAATTAACCCTAACTTTTTATAAACCTGCTTGGAAATCAAAATGTTGAACCGTAAACATTTTGTGGTTGAATTTTTTATCATATATATTTATAATTATAAGTCATCATTTTTTATTTATTTTATAATAGCTATAAATACCCTGATTTTATCCAAGATTTCCAAGACCATGGGAAATCTGTAAAATGTAATCTAAAAATGCTCTTTAAATTGATTTAGATAAAAGTCACATGCATAAAAAAAACGACATGAATGACAGAAATGTTGTATTACTGTAACTGTATAATGATTTTTTTAAATAATAATATTGCTAACCCTTTACAATGGGCAGATACAGTACGTGATCAATCATGAATTAAATACTTTAACAATGAGCAATGCATTTATTAGTGCATTTATCTTTGTTAATATTAATTCATTCAAATACAACTGTTCTTTGTTAGTTCATGTTAGTGTGGATCCATTTAGTAGTATAAATAGATTCAACCTTGTTACAGGAAATTTTGAAATTTATATTACTATTACTAATAAATGGCTTAGAAGTATTTGTCAAATACTTAATGACTTAATGCTAAAGAAAAAAGTACTGCTCCAAAATGTCACAGCCAGGCCAGGTTCTCCCCACTCACAGTCACATGATTCATCCCATCCTCAGTCACTGCAATCAGCAAGATCCCAGTCACCTGAACTCTAATCACCAAGCGCACCTGCACGTCATCCCCGCTCATCACAAGTCACCCATAAATACCTGCATGCGCCCTCATTCTGTGTCCGGACTTGCTGTATTGAGAAGGATGTAAATGGTCAGTCTATTACAATTATTTCTAGCAGTTATATGTACCTTGTCTCTTAGTGGTCTCCGTTTCTCTTCCTAGTGTACATCCCTTCTGGTTGTTTGTCTCCTGATCCTGTGTTGTCTCATCACCATCACCAGTTCACGCCATCATGGCTCCACTGCTCTCCTTCTGAAAGACAATAGACTTTACCTGTTGACATTTCATCCGTTTACCACATCTGTTACAATAAACTGTTTGCTTACTCAGTCCTTGTCCACGTCCTCCTTCTGTGACAAAAAATATGTACCACCATATTTTTAATATAATAATTTAGGATTATCTTTACCTAATAAATAGGGTACTTTAGAACAGAAAACTTGGAAAAAATACTGACTACATAAAAAAACTAAAACATCCATGATATTTAATAATAATAATTCCATTTCTGGAAATATTGGGATTTTTTTAAATATTGCGGTGTTTGAAAATAACTTAGTTAGTAACAACATATTAATCCTTGAAGAAATTATTTTTAACGTGGTTAATTATCATTGTTATACCACTGTAAAACATACAGGGCAATCCTTAAAAAAAAAAAAAAAAAAAAGTCATGATAGGAAATAAATAAATAAATACAATCAATTTAACAAATAGAACAAGATGGTAACCAGTCAAAAATAAAAACAGATGAGTAACATGAGTAACAACAATTGAAAACTCAAGATAGCATCTGGCAAAGAGTGACTAAAACAGATGAGTGCAAATGAGTGTTTTTGTGTTAAATAGATAATGCAGGTCCAAATCCCCTCATCTCACATTAGCGACATCCCCGCATTATCAGCCATTACTAGCTGCAACATGCATCTCCATCTAACCATATCTGCTAACTTGCAACACCCCTCCCAAATGGATTTCCGTTTGGCTTCCACCTCTTCTTGTTTTCATTCCTTCTAGCAAGCAGGAGTGTTTTTTTTTTTGTTTTTTTTGACAGGACACCACCCCCTCGGGGGCACCCGTGTAACCTGATGAGTGAGTATGCATTTTAGAAGGAGGTAGAGGGGTGCAACATGACCCAATACAACACCATTCAATTCAGCAGAAAGGAACTCAGATGCCCCCCACAGTCTTAAAATACAACACACTCCTGCTGTGATTCAGCTATTACTTGGACTAACAAACTGCTAAATATAATGACATCTCTGCCAATTTTATTTTTCTTATCTGTAGGTTTCAAAGACTAAGGACTCAATTAGTTTGATCAGGTGTGTTTAATTAGGGTTAAAGCTAAACTGTGCAGAACTTTGACCCTCCAGAAGACACTGGGTGCATCCGAAACCGCATACTTCCATACTATATAGTATGCTAAAATCAGTATGCGAGCCGAGTAGTATGTCCGAATTCATAGAATTCGAAATCAGTATGCGAGAAGTACCCAGATAAACTACTATTTCCGGCGAGATTCTGAAGTACGCATTCCATGCACGTTGCACTATCCCATGATGCCCCGCGAAAGAATTCATGAATGGGAGTGAAGCGACACAACTCACGAGGGTAGGTCACGTGATCATGACAAAATGTCGGATGTAGTACGTCCGAGTTCCATTCATACTGCTCAAATTCATAATGTATAGAACGTACTTTTCTAGCGGCCGAGTAGTACGTTTAAATTTAAACGCGGTCCCTACTGAGTAATAGCACCTTTAGCTTTGATTACCTTTGGATCCTGGCACTGTCATCTTGGTATAGAATATGTCTTGCCATCAGGATAGAAAAAATTAATTGATGGATTAACCTGGTGTGGCAAGAAGAGGAATAAAACACAACGCAAGACTGACAGGTTGAACACAATAGCCCCGGAGGGTGATTTATTTACAAGTCTTCCAGAAGTAGTGAAGGCGTAAGAGGTAAGTTGTGCAGGGGGGAAGGCTTCTGGAAGGTGAATGGATGGAGTCCGGGTGTTGAGAAGTTTTGTGTCCCTAAACTGCAACCTCAAGGTAGTGTCACACCCCTGTTCACTGTTCACTCCAATCTCCACCTCTGTTCTTACCGACAGTGCTACTGGCTTCAAGCTAGCTACCTAAACATTGACTCCTAACTCCTTTTCATGGTCCTTCGAGCTGGAGCTCATTGATGATCAGTGGATATGTCTAGTCACTCCCTGCCCTCATTATCTCAGCATGAGCGCCCACGCCACCAGATTCAGCTCCCTACACGTTATGATGATTTCACCCTGCAATATCATCAGCAGCCACGGTCTACAGCAGAAACCCAACAACCTCTTCATTCAACAGATATGCCTGGTACTGGCCCTCACTACCAACCTTGGAGGAAAGAGGAGTCTGAGGATGATTCAGAGGGGTCAGACCTGCCTATGGAGAACAATCAGGAGGACACTCTACATTCTCTACGCTCTCACTCACCCAACCTATCTGAGGGAGCACAAACCCCTGATGCTGAACACCCCTATGCTTCCTCAATGGCTCCTGTTTTTGATGCTCAGACCACACTATTACAGCAGTTAATAGGAGAAGTTAGAAATCAGGTTAGATTAACACAGCAGTGCATGCTTAAAACTAGAACTCTTCCTCTTCTACCTCCGCAACAGCTTCAATCTCCTCTAAGCAGTGCACCTCCTACCTCATCTAGGCCACAGACGTGGCAGCACACACATCCTTCTGGTCATATTGAATTGTCTGCTGCATTCCAGAACCCTCAACCAGTGGTAACACAACAGGCCTGTCAGACTACAGGTAACCATAGTGCTCCTCCTCTTCAAATACAGCAGTATTCTTCTCCACCACCTGTAAGCTGGCCCCTTACCCAATCTGCGCCACAGCCCTTGCAGCTCACACATCCTTTCAGCCATGGTCAGTTTCCTGCTACATATCAAGGATCAGCCTCATATAACTCAATGTACCCAGCCCCTACACTGCCAAGTCAACCACTACCTGGTGTTACATTTTCCTCCAACAAGCAATGTGCAGCCTCACCACCTGACATTTGCACCCCCCATGAGTCATCTAGTTCCTCCAGTTGGCCCCCTGTCAAACTATAGGAAGGTAGAAGGTCCTTCTTTCCCTGATCTCACAAGGGAAGATCAAAGCCAGTATTTGATGTTAAAGATGGCCCTATCCAACTTGTTGGACTCAGGAGAGGGAGAGAAGTCGAGAAGACTTGCTTTGGCTTATGTTTATGCCCCAGATCAGGGGTGCCCAAACTCGGTCCTGGAGGGCCGGTGTCCTGCATATTTTAGTTCCAACCCCAATTAAACACACCTGAACCAGCTAATCAAGCTCTTTCTAGGCATACTAGAAACTTCCAGGTCGGTGTGTTGAAGGAAGTTTGAGCTAAACTATGCAGATCCTTACACTCAAGTTATACGGGGCCTAGATGAGCGTTATGGTCAACCTAGACAACTTGCTTTGAAGGAGCTCAGAGCTATAATGGAGATGCCCTCTATTCGCATAGGGGATGGTAGAGGCTCAGACCAATTTTCCCTTAGAGTTCAGGCACTAGTGGGCCTCCATGGGCTCTGAAGGTCTTGCTGAACTCACCTGTGGTTCACATGTTGAGCGTTGTTGAATAGATCAGCCCCTCTCTCCTATAACCTCCTGGATTTTTCCACCTGGCTGCAACAAGAAGCCCATTGTCAGCCCAGAAGGGAAAGAACACCTCAGCCTGTCCGCCAGAAGCCTCCCTTTCCTCACCCATTGAGAAATACAACTGTACTGCATAGTTCCCAAACCCCCTCACATGTGACATCCTCTAAAGCCCAAGTTGCCCCACTTAGAGCCAGTCAGCCTCTTCCTAACACTTTATCTGAACGCTGTCCAGTGTGTGCCTATTGTAACTGCAGCCAGTGTAACGGAAAACACTTACAGATCCTATGTACCATTAACCAGAGACCAAGTGCAGAATCTGTATCTTGATCATCCTAGTGATTGCAATAATGTCCTCCTGAAGGTAGTTGAAGTGACCCTGCAAAATGGAAACAAGTCCTTAGACACTTATGCCTTACTGGATGATGGGTCTGAAAGAACAATCCTTTTGCATCCTGCTGCCCAAGCACTTCAGTTAAAAGGAAAACCTGAAAGCCTGAAGCTGAGAACCGTAAGACAGGACGTTCAGACTCTTAATGAAGCTATGGTATCATTCACTCTCATTCCTAAAGCGCATCCGTGTCCTATGTCATCAGTCAGGTTTTTACTGCTAACCAGTTATCTTTGTCTGACCATTCTCACCCTGTAAAAGCTATCCAGCGATGCTACCCTTACCTTCGTCAGCTTCCTCTCAAACAACTTAAATAAAGTCAGACTCGTTCTCCTCTTAGGAGCTGATCAAACACGCCTGATTACCACAACACAGCCAGTGAAATTAGGACCTCCTGCAGCCCCTGTAGCAATCAAGACCCGGCTTGGCTGGACACTGCAGGGTCCTGCCAGAGATCTTCCTAATTCCCCCTCTACTTACTTTCACTATATCTCCCTTGAATGCCCACCTGATGACATCTACCACAATGTACAAAAGCTGTGGCAGCTGGATCCACTAAAGTGGTGGCTCGATCTAAACAGGATCAAATGGCAATGCACCAGCTTGACACCCAAACTATTAAAACACCTATTGATGGCATACTACGATATGCAGCACCTCTCCTCCGTGTAGAACCCTGGCCCCCTTTTAAGGCCCCCAATGAGGCAGTTATGGCCCGTCTTCGTAGCTGTGAAAGCCAGCTCCTTCAAAACCCACAACAGGCGGAGACCTATACCAGAGAGATCCAAAAACGAATTGATGCTGGGTATGTCAAGAAGTTGCCCTCCTCTGAAGTGGAGAATGCCCCTGAGTCCTGGTACATACCCCACCACCTTGTGCATCACAACGGTAAAGAGCGCATTGTGTTTGATTGTACCTTTTCCTACCAAAATCAGTGTCTGAATTCACAGTTACTTCCTGGCCCCATCGTTGGGTCTTCCCTGCTTGGAGTTCTGCTTCGTTTCAGATCAATGTTCAAATCAATGTTCCACCAGGTGCGCCTATTACCTCAGGATAAACCTCTTCTGTGATTCCTTTGGGGTGACCTGGACTGTAACGCACCTCCAACTGTGTATGAATGGCAAGTTCTCCCCTTTGGCACGACCTCAAGCCCTTTCTGTGCTATTTACATCCTCCAAAGGAGCATCAAAGATGCACAGGCAGATGTGTGCATTAGCCATTCCATATTCAATTGCTTTTATGTGGATAACTGCCTGCAAAAGTCTACCCACCCCAGAAGAAGCCAAAGACCTTCTTCAGAGCCTGCGCACTACCCTCTCCTCTGGTGGCTTTGAAATCAGACAATGGGCCAGTAATGATCCTAAAGTCATCAGTGACCTACCTGCTGAAGCTAGGTCAGAACAAACAAAGCTCTGGTTATCGCACCATCCATCTCTTGATCCCTCAGAATCCACACTAGGCCTCCTCTGGAGCTGTCACACAGATATCCTCAGATACAGGCACAGAGTCATTGAACCATCTACCCCAACTATGCGTCACCTTTTCAGAGTTCTCGCTAGCCAATATGATACTTTTGGCTACATCCTTCCTTACACAACGAGATTGGGATGATCGAAATCTTCCTCATAATCTCCTGGAAAGCTTGGCTTTCATGGGAAGGTGAATTACCTGCCCTTTCCACCATCACTTTACATCGCTGCTTCACATGGTCGGTAGACCCCACCTTAGCCACCCACGATCTTCACGTCTTCTGTGATGCCTCAAGAGCACTACGGTGCAGTTGCTTACATGAAGGTGATCAGCAGGTAAATGTGTCCTTCCTCATGGCAAGGTCCCGCATTGCTCCCAAAAAACGGTTGTCCATTCCACGACTTGAATTGTGTGCTGCTCTCACAGGAGCTCAGCTAGCTAGTCTCCTGCAAACAGAGCTCACCCTCCATATCAGGAAGACTATTTTGTGGACTGACTCTATGACCGTTCTCTGTTGGCTGCTCTCTGATTCTTGCCACTACAAGATCTTTGGTGGAACCAGTGTAGCTGAGATTCAGGAACTCACTAAGGGCCAGGGGTGGCATTATGTGAATTCACAGAGTAACCCAGCGAATGACCTAACTAAAGGAAAGCTGCTGACTGATCTTGGCAGGCCCTGTAGGTGGAAACAAGGACCTGCCTTTGTCTCAACCATTTGAACTATGGCCCCTTAACCCTGATGTATATCAGTCTGATGACCCCGTAGAGCTGCGTAAGTTTAGTTTCTATGGTGCTGTATCTCTCAGTCCATACCCCTCTGTCCCTGACCCCAGTCAATTTGCCACTTTCCAAGACCTCCTTGATTGCAAAGCTACCTCCCTTTAGGGGGCAGCAAATCCTTCATCAGCAGAAAACTACAGTGATGCAGAGACTGTCATCCTAAGACAAGCCCAGATGGAATCATTCCAGGACGATTTAGCCTGCCTTCAAAACCAAAACCCCCTTCTATCTTCAAGCCGTTTACTCTCCCTTGCCCCAGAGTTGGATCCTGCATTAGGACTCATTCGAGTAGGCGGAAGGCTACGTCAGAGTAGTGATCTACTTCCTGATGCCATTCACCTAGTTGTCCTGGATCCTGCACATCCTATCACAAAACTTATAATTAAGGATTATGATGACCACCTACACCATCCTGGGGCAGAAAGACTTTTTGCTGAGTTAAGGAGAAGGTTCTGGAGATGGTCCAAAAACATCAACATAAGTGCCCTAAATGGCAGCAGTTCCATACTCATCCTATTATTCCCAGAATGGCCGATCTCCCTCCAGCCCATCTACGCATTTGCAAACCTCCATTTCATTCCACTGGGGTAGATTGCTTTGGGCCCTACACAGTAAAAATTGGCAGATGAGCTGAGAAAAGTTGGGGAATCATTTTCAAATCTTTGACTTCTAGATTTATACACCTTGATCTACTCTGTCACATGAACATGAATTCTTTCTTGATGGCACTCAGGCGTTTTGTTGCTCGTAGAGGGAAACCAGCCGAGCTGCTTTCTGACAAAGGAACCAACTTTATTGGAGGCAATAATGAGTTATTGGAAGCCTATCGATCCCTGACCTTCAGGCAGCCCTGGCCAAACAGAGAATTACCCTCAAATTCAATCCTTCACATGCACCCCACTTTGGTGGAACTTGGGAGCGTGAAATACGCTCCATCAAAATTGCCCTGGAAACCACCCTAGGTGCTCAAACTGCCAGTGAAGAGGTACTACGCACAGTCATGATTGAAATCGAAGGCATTCTAAACTCCAAGCCCTTAGGATATAAGTCATCTGACATTGCTGATCCTGACCCTGTGACTCCCAATTTGCTCCTGATGGGGCAGCACGATGCTTCCCTTCCTCTTGTAACATACCCAGACTCTGAACTGCACAGTCGCCATATAGTCATATCCTTTCTGATCATTTTTGGGCTCATTTCCTCAGGAATTACCTCCCCTCTTTTCAGTCCAGACAGAAGTGGCACACTAACAGTCCTAACTTACAACCCAACACTGTTGTTCTGATTCTTGATCCCTAACTTCCCCGATCTCAGTGGCCAGTGGGACAGGTCATCTCCCTCCATCCCAGCAGGGATTGCCATTATAGGATTGCTGATGTCCAGGTTAAGGACAGGATCTACACTGGGCCCATTGCCCACCTGGTTCCTCTGCTGGCCTTACCTGATCCCCTGTAAACTGTCAAATTTGCATTACAAATTTGGGGGCGGCTGTTGAGAAGTTTTGTGTCCCTAAGCTGCAACCTCAAGGTAGTGTCACACCCCTGTTCAGTTCATTGTTCACTCCAATCTCCGCCCACTCAATCTCAGGCTAATCAGGTCTGCCTCAAAGGTTTTATTAATGGCACCTGTGCACACAGTTTGCCCTTTCTAGCTGCATACTGCTGAGCTGTGCAGAGGACTGTATCTGGTTTCTTTTGTTGTTTTCCTGTGTGTGCGTATCTGACCCTGTAAGTGTCTTTTGTATGATTTAAGTTGGCTTAAGCCTAGTTCACACTACATGACTTTAAACATCGGCAGATCGCTGTGCCGTTCACACTACATGACTTAATTTTGTGTCTTTAAATCGTTGTGGTGTTCACACTACGCGACACTACGTAAATCCACAAGAGGGGGTTCACACACTACATGATCTGACAACAACTCGTTCCCCAACAGCTCAGTCAAGCTACCAAACCACAGCCAATGAAATGTTGAGGGAGGAGCCGGCAGAAAAAGCTGAACACTACTGGCTGCTTATCTGCTGATGACATCACTGACAGCATTTCAAGCTTTCAAGGGAGCGTTTAAAAACATCAGCTGATGCATCAGCGGATCAATCGCTCAACTGCAACGTTCAAGATGTGGCTTTAACACTAAAACTACAGAGGCAGTCAGAGAGTTTTAAATTTTTGTAATTTAATAACTCTTTGAAATAAAACGGACATATCTATAATACCCTGACGTTTCCTAAATATGTGTATTTCTTTCCAACGTTGTTATTTTTACCTATATTTATTTACCATATAGGTGAAAATGACTGCATGCCTGTCTGCTTCTTTAAATATGCGTGCCTTTTTTGCCTAGAAACTTCCTGCTAACATAAACATAACTTTCTGATAGCAAAAACATAAATTTACTTCAGATATGTCTTTTAAAACAGCATATTGTGTGCCGCGAAATAGCTTTGAAAGTGAAAATGAAAGCGAGGCCCAGACCTTTGTGGATGTTCTACTGTCTTAACTACATATTTATTATAGGTTGTATTACCAAAAAGATAATATTTGTAGGGTAATGGTGTCATAAAATATGATGACAGACGTTCAAAGCTTAATTTTAATATTTTAAGCTTTGAATGTAAATATGACGTGACAATATGATGTCTTATATAAGAACGGTCAGAATGAAGGCTATGGTAATACTAATAGCAAAGACTATAGAATACACTTAAAGGGACTTTGCTAATAGTTATAGAATTCTAGTTCCACAGTTAATATAGCCTACTCTCATGTCCGTGTTAACGCAGAATGAAGCGAGTGCATCGATGCCCATTCTGACCAATCACAGACGTTTCTGTTGAGCTCCTGAGCACAATGGCCATTCAGCTCATGCTGATATGCTCTCATTGGCTGCAGCTCGTCACTACATCTGACCACACGTGGGGTCGAGTCGGCCGACTGCTCTGGAATATTCAGCATGCTAGATATTGGATTTCCATCTGCATAGGTGTCGGCGACGCGTCAGCGAGCGTCTTTGATGCGTTGTTCAGTAGTTCACACATAAAGACTGCCGAGCACCCGCAGATTTTTCCCCGATCATGACGATCTGTCGGCGAGCTCGTTAACTTCCAAATCGGGCTTAAAATCCTGTAGTGTGAACTAGGCTTTAAGTGCTCATATGTTTCATGTTTGCCATATTTTCTGTTTAGATATGAACTTTGTTTGTTGGTGGACTGAAGCATTGTATTTCTGTTATTTTCTTGCTGATTACTGAAACATTGTATTTCTGTTATTTCCTTGCAGAAACCGCACGCGCGCACACACACACACACACACACACACACACACACACACACCTTTCCTTCTGAGCACAAATCCTTGTTGACTGTTAATAAATACAACTAAATGGAGTGACTAAATTGGACCTCTGTTCTTACGGACAGCGCCACTGGCTTCAAGCTAGCTACCTAAACATTGACTCCTAACTCCTTTTCACCGGGGATGTGCAATAGTGCAGTCTTCTGAGGTGAGTAACGCCGATCTAGCTACTGGAATCTGTGGAAACAGAGTAATCTAAATATTTTGCAGTGTTTGCATATCCTTGACATAGAATTAAGTAAAATAGAAAGAAAATACCATGCATTACCATTTTTTTTTAAAAAAGCACATAAATTGTTTTGCATTTTGTGATGTTTGGGACACACACCTTCCAAAAAGTTCAACTTTTGTCTCATCAGTCCACACAGTATTTTCCCCAAAGCCTTGGGGATCATCAAGATGCAAAACTGAGACAAAATGTTCGTTTTGCTAGGCAATTGTTTTTGTCTTGGAATTCTGCAATGCAAACCATTTTTGCCCAGTCTCTTTTTTTAGTGGAGTCATGAAGTGAGGCCTGCAGTTATTTGGAGGTGATTATGGGGCCTTTAGTGACCTCTTGAACTGCAAGATAAAAACAAAAACTTCATGATGTGTGTGTACATTAAATTAGTCAGTGCCAAAGCCAAAACTGAAATCTAACATAAATTAAGATCACAGTCCAAAGATTACTACACCCAAATTAATATGTTGGGCAATAATAATGATACAATTTTAATAAACACAAAAACATAAACAAAACAAAAAAAACATGTTGAAATTTTGTAGTTTGAAATTTCTTTTATTTTTTGCAATAACTTATATTAATGGAAATAACTGTTTAATAAAACTGTATGCACCAAATATTATTGGCTATATACTGAGAAATTGATAAAAATATTACATTTCAAAAGGAGGTTTACTCATTTATCCTAAGTACTGTGTGGGCCACCAAATAAGTTATTAGAAATTAGTTATTAAACTGCTGTTATGCTAAGAAGTGTTGAAAATCTATTTTAAACACTCACTCACTATCCTTCGGGTTAGTCCCTGATTCATCAGGGGTAGCTACAGCAGAATGAACCGCTAATAACTCTTGCATATGTTTTATGCGGCGAATGTCCTCCAGCTGCAACCCAGCACTGTGAAACACCAATACACGCTCTCATTCACACACGTATTCCAACTTTAGTTGTGGGGGAAACTGGAGCACCTGGAGAAAACCCACACAAACATGGTGGGCAGCACATGCAAACTCCACACAAGAATACCAACTGGCCCAGCCGGGACACAAACCAGCAACCTACTTGCTGTGAGACGACAGTGCTAACCACTGAGCCACCGTGCAGTGTTAAACAGGAAAATATTTGGAAAAAGAATAAAACATTTTACAGGAGGGCTAATAATTTAGCATTCAACTGTATAATAAATTGTAAAAAAAAATATTCTTGTAATTCAACCACAGTAAAAAAAATAATAATAATACTTAATCAGATATTTTATTTTACACTTTACACACAAGTTGCAACAGCAGTGCTTATGTCAGTATAAAATCTTTTTTAAACATTCAAATCCCAATACTGTAATTGTTCATCCACAGAAATGTAAGTGCATAAACAAAGAGAAGCCAAAATGTATATTAAATTAAATGCACATATGGAGCTATAGTTTGTGAGAAGCAGTCACTGTAAGCCAGGGATAATTTAGTTAATTTTAAAATAAAAAACGGATAAAATGTAAATAATAATGATAATATGTTTCTTACTTTTATTTTTTGTTCCACCAAAAAAAAAAAAAAAAGAAATTCCAATATTTATTGAGTTTAGCTTTAAAAAACTAAAAGCAGAAATAAAGATTGATTTAAAAGATTACAAAACACTTAAAAAACAACATCAACAACGAAACTACAAATGTCTTGATATTAAAATAACATTTCTGTGAACTGAGCAACTCACTAATTGCAGAAGAACAAATCTGAATCACCAATTGCAGCTATTTCAGGATTTCAGTCTTATTTGGATTGTGCTGCCATATTTATTTATTTATTTTGTTTAATTTTATTAAAAAAAATTATTCAGCTTTTTGTTGAACTTTGATTCAGACTTTTTATATATTACCATTATTATATTTTATAAAACAGCTGTTCCCTCAAAAACCCTCGTTTAGAAAACCCTCCTGGGTGAAGCATTCACTGATTTTGCTATCTAAATTTGTGGCTTTGAGCGGATTGGAATTGCATTGTGTAGTTGGTCAGTTTTTATATCAAAACTTGCCCTAAAAACTAACTGATCAGGTGGATATACATGGAAAAATGTTGTCTCTGTAGAAAACTTAAAAATAATAAGTGATTAAACTATCCTTCACACATTACATGCCATCAAGGCTCAGCAACATAGAGTCATGCTAACGTCGGCTGGGTAGGTGTTATGGGATCGGTACAATCGTTCCTGCAGCTGCAGCAGGAAAGAGTAACCTGAGCACACAGATCAAAATTAATCACCACGGAAGCCGAGGACAACTCTGAAAAACAGAGCGAGATGGAGTGAGAGACATTGAATACCAAACAACTCAATACTCAAACACAAAACATTCACATGGCCATGACACTTACACACTTAATTAAAATCAGTCACACAATGCCCAGTGTTATTCAAACACACTGCTACATTAATCATTGAAAACAACAGAAGACAGGAAAAACACGAGTCACTGAGACTTTCTTTATTTCATGGCAGCTTTGGCATTACAAAAATACAAAAATGATAGTTTCCCTATATAGTTGATTTAAGCACCTTCCATAGACGGTTAGTACAGGTTACAAAAGACAGTGAATAAAACCATTCAATATCAAGTGTAGGCACTCATCTGGCACAGTGAGTCCCTAGTATACTGGTAGGGTCTTAAATAAGACATCCATTGTGGGATTTAACACTTTCATAGGGGATTTAAAAACTTGCACATATTTGTTACCATAACAAACACCTGTAGGGTTCACTGTAGGTGTCACAACACTTTAACCATTACTATTGAACAAACATTCCAAACTAGGTGAACACAAACAGAGGGAAGCACTGATTACCTACAAAAAGAGTTGTTTAAAATAAAGCAAACTTTACTTTCATGCTAAGCTGCTTTTGGAGAACAAACGTGTATTTTAAACACACACACGCACGCACAAACACAGTACAACACCGTAAATTCAAAAAGAATTTCCTAACACACACACATATATGTATTATTGCCACTTTTTTATTTAAAGCAACATATAACTGATTACATTTATTTTATTTAAATACTTTGTTTCTTGACACCAATAGCAGTTTTAGTTTTTAATAGCAGTTAATTTATCTACACCAGCCCCTCATTTTAACATTTAAAATTTGAATATTTGCTCAAAATGAATTTATGCCCATATTGATCTCCCAAATCAAAGAAACATTTTAACCAAAAAAA
>CAIGQV010001633.1:728884-752892 GCA_903798115.1 Danio jaintianensis | reverse complement strand
AGGTAGGTAGGTAGGTAGGTAGGTAGGTAGGTAGGTAGGTAGGTAGGAGGACACCACTTCTTCAGAGAAGCCACAAAAAACATCCCGCTTGGCCTTTGCAAATGCTCATCTGGACAAATAAAACTTCTGGTCTTCTGTTTTATGGTCAGATAAAACAAAAAATTTATTGTTTGGCCACAAGGACATAGCCTAATTTGGCATAAAAAAAAGGATGGACTGTCAAACATATTTTTTTGTTAACCTGATATTTTAGGGTGTTTTTAATACGGTGGGCCAGGGAACCTACTCACAGTAAATGACACTATGAAAAAGGATCAATACATCAAAATTCTCAACAACAACAACAACAACATCAGGCAGTCTCCAGAGAAACTTGGCCTTGGGCACCATTTCAGGATGACAACGAACCAAAATGTACAGCAAAAGTGGTTAGCAGCTAAAGATCAAGGTGATGGCAGGGAGACCCTCCAATCAGAAAAAACTGGAGCTCCTCACTAAAGGTTAATAGTCAGAATAGGGTCAGCAATTATAGTAAGCATTTGATTGCTGTAATAGTGTCATTTCCGGTAAAATAATAGTTATAATAAAAAAAAAAAAACTTGCTCAGAATTTGCCAGAGGTATGAATATTTTCTTAGGTCATTTTTTAAATCTTTTAAAAGTTTTTTTTTTTTTTTGGTTGGACAATAAAACTGAAACACTGGCCAATTTAGTGTTAGAGGTTTCACGGATAAATTTGACCTAGATCATTGACTGCACATTCCACCAATAAGAGCAGAGTGTGAAGGTTTAATTAGCAGAGTAATAGCACATTTTTGCTTAAAATATTGCAATACACTCAACATTGTGGGTGACATATCAGAGTTCAAAAGAGGACAAATTATTGGTGCGAGTCTTGCTGGTACATCTGTGACAAAGACAGCAAGTCTTTGTGATGCATCAAGAACCACGGTTTCCAGGGTAATGTCAGCATACAACCAAGAAGGACGAACCACATTCAGCAGGAGTAACTGTGGACGCAAGAGGAAGCTGTCTGTGCCAGCAGCAAAAATCTTGTGCTGTAGACAATGTGAAACATGTACTGTTCTCTGATGAGTCCACCTTCACTGTCTTTCCCGCATCTGGGAGTGTAACAATATGGAGAAGCCTTAAAGAAGCGTACCACCCAGACTGTTTCATGCCCAAAATGAAGTATAAGGGGGATCAGTGATGGTTTGGGCTACAATATCATGGCATTCCCTAGGTCCAATACTTGTGCTAGATTGGTGTAGGGCTGCACGATTAATCAAAAAAAGATTGTGATCTCGATTCGACCCCACACACGATCTTAATTCAGCTTTTCTATGATTCAGCCAATTATATTGCGGTCGCACAAGTCTTCACAGCAACACAGACACCTCCAAATGACGTTAAAAGCGTCACATACTGTATTTATAAGGTATAATTCACCCAAAAATGTCATTTCTGTCAATGTGATGGTGTGATTTTACGGCCGCAAAATCACACATGAGTTGACCGCGAGCTGTTTGTTCACTACCGAGAGGACACACGCGTGCCCGCCAATAATGCCTACTTTAGTGAACAGAAACTGCATAGACTGTGAATAACTGGTATTAAAGTTGTAACGTTCAGTTTGTTGCACAGAGCGATCGTGTTTTTTTTTCCTCACAGTGACGGCAGCCATGAGCCGCACTCGGAAGTGAAAGTGAAACCAGCGCGCACATCATTTAAATGATCATATCGCATTTCAAAGATATGATTACCACAAGCATTTGATATGTTTTTTCCTTTGATAGTTAACACAGTGTTGTGCATGAAAATAAATGTTTACTGTGTCAGTATAACTACTCTAGCCTGTTGAATATAACGCAAAAGGGAATGATGACAAATGTATCATTTTACCAGTGAAAAAAATGGTCTAATAATGTTGTTAATGACAAATGACAAGCATATGTCTTAAACATAATAATTCAACTTTAGAATTATGAATAGTTGTATTCTGATGTCATCACTCTACTGTGAATTAACAACCAGGACAAATTTAAAGTCTGTTCAAGTCCACCGTACCAAGTCTATACAAAATTTAGCATTTTAACCAACAGTAGACCTACACATAGGCCTAATATTATTATTGTTGTTTTACCATATGTTTGAGAAATAACAATAACAATAAAAAATAAAAAATCGTGATTCTCATTTTAGCCAGAATCGTGCAGCCCTAGATTGGTGCATCACTGCCACAGACTACCGAACCATTCTAAAGGCCCATGTGCACCCAATCGTTCAAACATTGTATCCTGAAGGCGGTGCCATGTATCAGGAAGAAAATGCACCAATACACACAGCAAGACTAGTGGCAGAGTGGTTTGATAAATATGAAAGTGAATTTGAACAGCTCCCATCCCAAGTGAAAAAAAAAGTGTACTTGAGTCAGTCCCTCCAGGATTTTGCGATCATTGAATTTATCGCAAAATCAAGCAAACTCTGCAAAAAGGTTGCGGATCTTGCATTTTTTCTGAAATGCTGTGCATTTTCCACAAATTCAGGGGTCTAGACACTTTCTATGACACCATCACAACACGGATTCACCCAAAGAAAAGGCCATGTGGAAGCAAACAGCCTTCCATAGTAGGTGGCAGTATATACCTTTATGCTGGTCTGTAACTCGGGGCATTTAACTGGAAGAAGTCACCGCATGTTAAATATGAGTAAACATACAAAATCACATTTACCTACAACTACTAGATATGTTGCAGGCACACAACATAACACAGGCATGGTGTCATGCCTCTTTCACACCGTACGCACTAGGATAGCAGAAAACGAAGTGTATAGGGGGAGCAGAAGCAGCATTTAGCTTTCACATAAGTGGCATCTGCAGCATACATCTAATTCCTGGCTGTTGCACAGATCCTTGTATTTCTATTTACATATCTATACACGTAAAAACAACAACACTTTTTCTTTTCTTTTTTTTTACTGGGATGGCCTTTGTGAGAGACTACCTGTGCAATGATCTAGTGGATTTTGATCTTTGAGCTGTTGCACACACAACATTTATACAGATTTATGGACACAATATTTTTTTTTTAACATCCAGTATCCTTAGAATAGTGTGAAGATGCATTGCTTGCATGTGGTTAATGCATTTTGTTGCATTTTTTGCTGTTAATATAATGCATTGTTTGTATTCTTAAATGGACTTTATTATTTTTTATTTGTTTTATTATTAATATGGTAACTACTACAAACAAGTGCACTAAAATACATTTTATATAAATAGTTACATTATGTTCTTAAAGTTTTTAGTATTTTTTAAGATAAACTAAAATTGTTCATGTGTACTCAACTGTACTATGAAACAAACATGTAAATTAAACTATAAAACTAAAAACTAAAATGAAAATGTGCAACGTACAACTGATTACAATAAATTAGTTCAGAACATTACTATTGTTACTGTTGTACTGTACTATTGTTGATGTTGTTAATTCTTTATGCAATGTTGACTATTTATTTAATTTCTTGGATCTAATAAAAATGTAACTATTGCCTCAAGAACCCTGTTAAAAAAAAGATCCTACATTTTTGTAATTGTACAGTTCAAGTTTATTTTTTCACAATAAACCAGAGAAAAGTATGCAGAAGTAGCCCCGCCCACTCCCGTGATGAACCAGGGCAACTTTGAGTCGAAAATGAGGCTGTGTCTAATTGTCAATATAAAGATAATACATCATTTAACAAACTTTCATTTGAAGAAAGAACTTCAGAAAACAAGGACTTTTAAATCAGACAGAAAATAGGACCAGCCTCTCAGTTAACAGAATAGCATTTATTATTTAAAACATTGTTGTGGATCTTAGCCCCTTGGCTAATCATTCATTTTGAATGTCAGTAAGTTTATCTTTTTTTAAACACATAACTTAAAAGGGCTAGAAGATCATTTATGACAACAAGTCTAAATGTCTCCAGTTTTATAGATTACAATAACCTAAAAGTATGCTGGAAATTGTTGTTTTCCGAGAATACTGACTAACTGGACTTCCCTTCAGTCTGTGTTTTCCTAAATTCTGACAGCATAAATTAAAGAAAACCTTCTGATCGAAGGTAAAAAGATCATATACAGATTAAAATTGATCAAAAATGGTTAGTAGAAAATGTTCTATCATAGAAAATGCATAGATTATTACATCAAGTGAGCAAAAAACTGGCAACATGAGCATACAATAGGTGTGGAAATTTAACTTATCGTACTTGTTTCTCAATCTACTCATGTTACAGAGATGCCAAAAAACGGATCATGACTTCTGTGTGGTACCCATGAGAAAAGAGGAGCAGATTGTGGCTTATGTACAGGTGCATGTAGATTGTCTGACTCTGTGAACAATATAATCACAATACAGAAAATCAGTCTTAAATTCTGTCAGATTTGGCATGTGGAACCATTGGTGTGATAATCTATATGTGACTTAATTTGTGCAATTATATATTTTAAGTTTTATCTCTTCATAGTTTTTTGTTTGTTTGTTTTTTTGGACTGCGTGTGTCCATAATAAAGTCAGGTTAAAATAAGTTATTGCATTCTTATATTTTAAATAATAGTTATATTTGTATGTATAAGAATATTTAGGTGTATGAAATGATCGTTTGATGATTAAATAAATTATTTAAAATACTGAAATAGTGCATTAAAAGCACATTTTAGTTCAACTTCATGGTGTCAAAATAGCACAGTTGAGTACACTTAGTTGATCTTAAGTTTATTCTTAGTACTACTAAATGTTAATTTTAAGTACATTAAGTCATCAAAAATGGAGCACATCAAGTATGGAAGTGCACTAAGTGTACTTAAAATGTAAGTAAATTGTTAAACATTTACTAATGCATTATTAATATCCAAATTCATACTTGTTAACATTAGTTAATGCACCATGGGTTAACATGAACTAACAATGAACAACTGTATTTCTGTTTTCTAAAGTTAACTAACATGATCAAATACTGCAATAAATGTATTGTTCGTTGACTGTTTACATGGACATCAGTAATCGGATTATTTGCCTTAATCTGAATAAGACAATAATATGATTAAGGTGTTTACATGAGTTGCTTTTTGAATGTTCCTTTCATGATCCCGTTTTATGTTATAGCACATAGTTCGATTAACATCATAGCGTCACCAGGCTATCCACGTTTCCTCTGGAGTTTCATGTAATATCAGGTGTTTCAATTTTAATTTTAGACTTTAACTGCAGTTCGGCAGTTTCACTTTCATTTAGGAACATTTCATTCATGCTCTCGTGATAAACAAAGGTATTGGATGCGAGTATGAAGTAAGAACTGGTGGAGGAATTTGATACCGCACGCTGAATAGGAAAAAAAAAACTCTGCATTGATGTGTGTGTCTGTGGTCCTTTAATGACTCGGTAGGTGCAAAGAGTAGTCAAACAGCCGTGTGTGTATGAAATATTCTGTCGCAAAATGTGGCGAAAATCCTACTTGACGATAATAGTTTGATTAAGGTGTTGACATGTCTATACTGCACTTCAATAATACAACTAAAATAGGCATACTCCACATGTCTTAATTTGATTTCTGTTTAGTCTGATTATGACTTTAGTCGGATTAAGGTACTCAAAAAAATGTATAAATAAAAATTGTGGTCTAAAACCAAGCATTTCACTTTCATTACTGAAAATGAAACTATGTGATGCTGGTGGAGGAAACATTTATTCGCCAGCTCCTCCAAAACACCCCAAAGTGGCTTAATAATATTTAGATCTGGTCACTGTGCAGGCCATGGGAGATGTTCAACTTCACTTTCATTCTCACTATCCAGCTGTCGTTTCTCCATTACGTTAGCCTGTATGCTATAATATTGCCCTGATTAAACTTTAGCTAACTTATTACATGGATGTTAATCACGAGGATGTTAGCGAGACAACTTGACAATATTTGCTTTTGGACTTTTGGATAACTAGCTTTACATTAAATTTGAGCCTTAGGTAGGCTTTTGTTAACCGCTACTCACCTCCACACTACAAAGATGAATGACAGATGAATTTAGATTGGCGGTTCTGTCAATCACACAGCATGCTACCGTAACAGAGGTCAGCTAAGTGTTGGTAAACGTTACTCCACTGTTGACAGCTTACTTTTTTGTGATGAGCACAACACAATGCAATAGTGTCCTCATAAGAACATTTGCCGCACTGCAGTAATTGCCGGTTCGAGGCTTGCTTGGAGCATGTAGAGCGAATTAGGATATACATTGATATATAGTTTTTTATTATGTGACAGGGAAAGCTGTCCTCAAATAGAGCAAATACTCACATATACATATATTGTATTGTTTAATTATTATCTTTATTATTGTTATTTTTATTATTATTATTATTAAAAATAATAATAATTACCCGCAGAAAAAGGGTACTTTCTCTCCAGGAGAAAAAAGGACATTCGTTCAGTGACAACTTGTGACGTGGTCCCTATATTGTATATAAGTATTTTGAATAATCGGTCTGAAAACTTAAAAACAACATTAGCACAATTTATTTGACTGTGCACAATGTTGTACTTTGATAGTCACTAGCTGCTAATATGATTCCACTATTTAGAATTTAGCAAAGAATAGTTTTTCTGAAATTATATTATTAAAGAGAAAGTCTAAATGTGTGAATATAAAACCCACTTTACCTAGAAATAGAAATATTTCTATTAAAAACATTAAACCTTAAATTTGAATTAACAATAGCAACATTCAGGCAAGTGTATTCAAACTGTAGTAAAAATACATTCAAAATGTTTATAACTATGACTCTCACCTCCACGACAGGCCTGAATAAAGAACATCTTTGGCTTATTCTGGAGCAGGGGGCAGCGGGCGTTATCAAAAACCTCAAACACCCAGTCCAACTGAGAGACAGAGAGAGATGAATCAAGGTAAATACAAATGCATCTAAAAGAAACCACTTTCAAGGTAGTAAATTTACTTAGAAGGGAATTGGCATATTGACAAATGCCTTACTGTGTGTATAACTGTAAATTAGCTTTTAAAATCAAGTATACCTCCAGTAGCTGTCCATCAGTGCCGTAAACAGATCCCTCAACACCATGAGAGAGTAAACACACAACCGCACAGTCATATGCTGCATGCTCCTGCTGCTGGGCAAACTGCTCTAGGCACCTACGCATTGCCTAAAAATCACACATTCATTAAAAAATGAATAGCATGCTTTGGAGGGCAGACTGCATCATGTCTAACTCACCTCTGCTGTTAGATCTCTGTGCAGACTGACTGTAAAGTCCAGCTCTGTGAAAAGTCTCCTCAGCGTCTCCTCATCCACCTCTCCTCCCCTCCGAATGTCCAAATCAGTGTTTGCTGAGTCAAACCTCACATTACTCAGCACCAGGGCCAGTCCTCGCGGGCAGGAGCGCATCGGGTAAGCCTGAAAGAAAACACAATTGCATTGAGGTTCACAAAGTGTAATAAAAAAGGCAAATTAACTATATATTTGTGTGTGAGTCTGTAGTGAAATTGAAAGACTTTGTTCTTTTACCTGTGGTCTGTGGGACTGGTAAAATTCCGGTGTGCAGGGAAGTACAGCTGTAGTCACAGGAGAGTCAGCATCCAAACACATCTCTATTGACTCTAAAACATAAAACAATAAATCACTTTCAGCTCAAAAATATTAGCCTTGTTACACAAGTATTTAACAAAAAAATGTAAAATTTTCTGTACTTATTACTAAAATGAAGCTGAAAGACATACATGAGATAAACACCTTAAACGGCAGTTATTTTACCCTTTTTACAAGCTTCAGGTAAAAAAAAGTCTCACAAATGCTTAGTCAAAAACAGACACTGTTTTTGCTCGTCTACTCGCAACAAATGACCCACCAAATGGGTAAATATGCTGCTGTATAGAGATTCATTATAGCTAAGTTACTGTACAAAATAAACCTCATTTAAAGTCCACAAACCGGGACACCTGCTGTGTGATTGAAGTATCCTCGTTTATAGTTGTGTACACTATAACAGAACACTACCTATAACAGACCACTACTCTTACTATATAAGCTGTGTTTACCTGAAATTAGCAGATCTGCACAGATATATCGCCCTGGTAGAACTATCGTCCCGTCCACTAAAGATGAATTCACAAATAACTTACCTGATCTTTCTCTATTTCTAAATGCACCCGCAAATGCAAATGACCTTGATGTAGTAATCAGCAGTATGGATGCTATCTTTACTAACACGCTAAATACTGTGGCACCCATCAAAAAAGGTTAGAGAGAATAAAACTACACCATGGTATAACCAGTCATACTCGCGCTCTCAAAACAGCAACCCGTGCCCTGGAACGTAAGTGAAAAAAAACAAAATTAGAGATCTTTAGAATTGCATACAAAGATAGTATGTCCAGCTATAGGAGGGCTCTAAAATCCGCCAGGGCTGAGCACCTCCGCAAACTGATAGAAAATAATCATAACAATCCTAGATTTTTTTTTTTTTTTTTTTTATCAACACCATTGCTAAATTAACAAATAATCGGTCATCTTTGGAACAAAATGTCCCACCGCAAATTAGTAGTGATGACTTCATGAATTTCTTCAGTGATAAAATAGAAGGCTTCAGACAGAAAATAGAAGATGTTAAACTTTCGGCACTGCCTTATACTTCAGATCCATTAAACATTCCACTGAACCAAAATAATCTACAGTGTTTCAAAATCATAGAACAGGAAGAGCTGGATAAACTTATAAATGCTTCTAAACCAGCTACATGCATGTTAGACCCAATTCCAACTAAATTACTGAAAGAATTGCTACCTGTAATAGGAGAACCTCTTCTTAACCTCATCAACTCTTCTCTATCTTTAGGCCATGTTCCAAATCCTTTCAAGCTAGCTGTTATTAAGCCTATTATTAAGAAACCACAACTGGACCCCAGCAAGTTAGCTAATTATAGGCCTATTTCACATCTTCTGTTTATGTCTAAAATACTAGAAAAAGTTGTTTTTGCCCAATTATGCTCCTTTCTGCAGATGAACAATGTTTTTGAAGTGTTTCAGATAATGTCAGAGGCTCAGACACACTCGCTCAGTTCAAAACTAGATTTAAGACCTATCTTTTTAGTAAAGCATACACTCAATGCATCGCATAACAGTATGATGCATGAATGTGCTCCACGTAGGACACACTCCTCAATACACCAGACATTGTGTTAGAAACTCTCATATGCTTTACATGTTTGTTTCTATGTTTGTTTATTTAACTGCTATTTTCATCTATAACACTCCATTTTTGCATCTCGTTTAAATACACTATGAACAGCAGCTACACTAATTATTTTCTTTATTCTCTATTTACACCTGGGGATACTCATTCCGAGGTCCATAGAGACTATGCAGCGCTATTGATGCAATCCAAGACCGGTGAAGAGATGATCCCAAGGTATCCATAATCCTGGACCAGCTCGTATCCCGAGCTGATGCTGTGGTCGTCATGGAGAAATGGAGTGCATGAGACTGATTCCTGAATGACCACTGTGATAAACGAGTCCCCAGATTGATCCTGCGGGCCAACCTGACCGCCTGCCGGTGCCCTACTCACACCTGCAGCTTCTCCACGATGGACGTCCAGCTTCTTCAGCCTCCAGTGCCTAGACTGCAGCTCTGAATAGGAAGTTTGGCCAGATGAAAAATGGTCATGCCTAACAGAGCCTAGTTTCTCTCTGGGTTTTTTTTCCCCTTCGCTTCGTCAATTGGTGAAGTTTTTTTTCCTCGCCACTGGCTTGCTCGGATCGGGACTTGTGGAGCTGTGCTTCGGTGGATTTGCTCTACAGTGTTTGAACTTTCAGCAGTGAAATTTAAACCACACTGAACTAAACTAAACTGAACTTCAACTCTGAAATCTGGACTTTACTAGAACTATGTTAAGTTGCTTTGACACAATCTACATTGTGAAAAGCGCTATATAAATAAACTTGACTTGACTATGCTAGTTCATGCTAGTTTAACGGCATGAAATTTAAAAAAGAGAATTGTTGTGCTTATATCACTCCAATATGACTGTGTACACACATTTCTGTCCAAACAGCTTCCAAAAGTTGATTTTGCATGATAGGTGCCCTTTAAACAATAACTAATATTTAACTGAATAAAGATATCTGAGAATTAAATTAATAGAAGCAAGAAGTAGATTGCAAGTAAACTGAAATAGATAAGCTTCATCTCTCTGACGTGATTCCTCATTTTGGCCATGACATATATTTTTAACTACACTAGAGTCAAAATAAAGACTGACAATATACTGAAAAATGTAACATAAAAATGGCTTCAGGATAGAAATAAATAGCTTTTTATAAAAATTGAATCAATTTATATCAGTTTCACATTTTTTATATTAAAAAATTTAAGAAGTGTTTCTGCTAAAACTAAAGCACACTTTAGGCTTTATGCACAAACCATACTAAAGCACCTACCATGAGTCCGGGGTCTTTTCGCAGGTATGACACATTCCTGAGTTGGAAGAGAAAGCGAGGATTCTGAAAAGCATTTCTGTAAAGATAAAAAAAAAAATGATATTAAAAAAAAATGAAATTAAAAAAAATCAGCCATTGTCTACAGAATAACATTTAAATATAGTAATTTTATTACTCTGTATTTCAGGGGAGAGTTTGTACTTGACTGACTGGTTTTCATGAAAGAAGCACTGAAGTAGGGTGTGGTAAGCTGGTGCACAATACTGATGTTGGACTGTAATTCCCTTTCAGTCTTACTGTCTCTACCTCGCTGTTATTCCACTGAACCTGCTCTAACCTCTGTGGGTGGCTCAATTCTATACATCTTGATGGGCATGACTGATCACACAAATCTTCTAGTTACATGCTGTATTGAGAAGAATCTTTATTTTGGTTAAGATAAGTTTAAAAGCTGAAAAAAAAGATAAATGTGGAAAACTATTCAAAACTTTCAGTCTAAAGAAAAAAACCCACTATTCTTTTTAAATTAAGTGCAAGTAAATAACTGATTAAAGAAATAGTTTAAAAATGGCTTACAATCAAGTTGCTCCTAACCTTTAGGAGTTTCCTTTTTTCTGTTGAACACAAAATAAGATATTTTAAAGAATGTTGGAAACTGGTAGATATTGACATCCATACTAGGAAAAATATATATATACACTATGGAAATCAATGGTTACTGGTTTCCAACATTCTTCAAAATATCTTCTTTTGTGCCCAGCAAATGAAGAAATTCTGGTCTGGAACAAGTGAAAGATGAGTAAATTCTGATTTATTAATGACTTATGAAATTGTGAATTATGAATGTTTTTTGAGGTAACTATCCCTCTAAGGGCATAACATTTTAAAATTTTGCAAAGGGGTTTTGCTGCAAATAAAGCACATTTGTTGTCTTCCTGGTTCTCGTTAGATGTGCTGTTAGTGCCACTGAAGTTTTTTCCAATTGTTTGCTCTGTGATCATCACCACAACCATTAATGCTCTTTTAAAAACTTAAGTCAGTCAATGATCCTGAAGTGCAGACACCCACTCACATCTTTCTCAGTGAAGTCCATGAGCAGTTTGCAGAGGTGATGTTGCTCAGTCTCCTTAAGAGCAGAACAGAAGCTGCTAAATGCCCGAGGGCCACGTTTAGGCAAAAGAAACAACAGTTGATGACTCCTACCCTGGGATGTTGGTTTAGCCTGAAAGAATTCAAATTAATTTATGGTTAAAAATAATCAAAGCATTATTTATAAGGCTTCATACAGTTTTTAAGACATACAATTTAATGAAAATAAAATGATAATGACAATAATATACAGCCGTGGCCAAAAGTTTTGAGAATGACACAAATATTAGTTTTCACAAAGTTTGCTGCTAAACTGCTTTTAGATCTTTGTTTCAGTTGTTTCTGTGATGTACTGAAATATAATTACAAGCACTTCATACGTTTCAAAGGCTTTTATTGACAATTACATGACATTTATGCAGTATTTGCAGTGTTGGCCCTTCTTTTTCAGGACCTCTGCAATTCGACTGGGCATGCTCTCGATCAACTTCTGGGCCAAATCCTGACTGATAGCAACCCATTCTTTCATAATAACTTTTTTATTGAGTTTTACTGAGTTTGTCAGAATTAGTGGGTTTTTGTTTGTCCACCCGCCTCTTGAGGATTGACCACAAGTTCTCACTGGGATTAAGATTTGGGGAGTTTCCAGGCCATGGACCCAAAATTTCAACGTTTTGGTCCTCGAGCCACTTAGATATCACTTTTGCCTTATGGCACGGTGCTCCATCATGGTGGAAAATGCATTGTTCTTCACCAAACTGTTGTTGGATTGTTGGAAGAAGTTGCTGTTGGAGGGTGTTTTGGTACCATTCTTTATTCATGGCTGTGTTTTTGGGCAAAATTGTGAGTGAGCCCACTCCCTTGGATGAGAAGCAACCCCACACATGAATGGTCTTAGGATGCTTTACTGTTGGCATGACACAGGACTGATGGTATCGCTCACTTTTTCTTCTCCGGACAAGCCTTTTTCCAGATGCCCCAAACAATCGGAAAGGGGCTTCATCGGAGAATATGACTTTGCCCCAGTCCTCAGCAGTCCATTCGCCATACTTTTTGCAGAAGATCAATCTGTCCCTGATGTTTTTTTTGGAGAGAAGTGGCTTCTTTGCTGCCCTTCTTGACACCAGGCCACCTTCCAAAAGTCTTCGCCTCACTGTGCGTGCAGATGCGCTCACACCTGCCTGCTGCCATTCCTGAGCAAGCTCTGCACTGGTGGCACTCCGATCCCGCAGCTGAATCCTCTTTAGGAGACGATCCTGGCGCTTGCTGGACTTTCTTGGACGCCCTGAAGCCTTCTTAACAAGAATTGAACCTCTTTCCTTGAAGTTCTTGATGATCCTATAAATTGTTGATTTAGGTGCAATCTTAGTAGCCACAATATCCTTGCCTGTGAAGCCATTTTTATGCAACGCTGCACGCGTTTCTTTGCAGGTCACCATGGTTAACAATGGAAGAACAATGATTTCAAGCATCACCCTCCTTTTAACATGTCAAGTCTGCCATTTTAACCCAATCAGCCTGACATAATGATCTCCAGCCTTGTGTTCGTCAACATTCTCACCTGAGTTAACAAGACGATTACTGAAATGATCTCAGCAGGTCCTTTAATGACAGCAATGAAATGCAGTGGAAAGTTTTTTTCAGGATTAAGTTAATTTTCATGGAAAAGAAGGACTATGCAATTCATCTGATCACTCTTCATAACATTCTGGAGTATATGCAAATTGCTATTATAAAAACTTAAGCAGCAACTTCTCCAATTTACAATATTTATGTAATTCTCAAAACTTTTGGCCACGACTGTAAATAACTAAATAATAAAATATTAATTAACATTAAATAACATAAATAACATCAGGGGTGCACATAGAAGATATGCAGGTGCACATGCAAGATTAAAATAAATAATGGTGACCAAAAACTAGAGCTAAAGGAAATCACTTTTGTCTACCAGTGCTGCTGCTATTTCGGAATTTTGTTACCCACAAATGTTTACTGCAAAATCCTAAATTTCCCCATGCATCATTGGTTAAGATAATTATTACAAATATGTTAAGATGTGTTATTTGCTGTGTAAAATAATGTGCTTGTTTTCAGTTTATAAAGTTATGTATTTTGTAAGTACTGTAACTTGTGTTATTTAAATTTCGTTTGGGTTACATCCAATTGAATTCATTTAGAATCAAATGGTGCGGGACATAATGCATAGGCTCATGCAACTCTGCCATGCTTGTGGCTCAGAGAAAGAATGGAAAATAAAGTTGTTTTTTGTGTGCAGAAACAGAGTTTACAATGGTGTGTTTTCCATATTGCTTTAGATAGCGCCAATCAAGGTTTCTCTAAAGCACACTCTGGTCACAATCTTGAGAACTGTGCTAAATCAGCTGATCGCATAGTCCCGCACATATATATCTGAGACACAGCAATATATGCAAATCACGTATTTAAAAAACAAGATGAAGTTTAGATTTTAAAGTTATAAAAATATGTCGCACATATACATTCATATAAAAATATTTGAAATATAACAGCAAGTGCATGGCTGTGCCCTGTACAGTGCGAGAATCGTCCAAAAACATTTTGTGCACCCCTGATTATAATATATCGCAATAGAAAAATCTATTAATTAGGAATGCTCATATTGACCATTTAACAGTTAGATAGTTGGATCTAGGGCTGGACATTATGATCTAAAATCAAAACCTTGATTAATTGAACCCTTTACCTCGATTTCGATTAATGAGTAATTATTGTATTTACATTTTATTTCTTGTATTCAAATGTCTTTTTTATCTCGCTTTATGCTTGAACAACTAAAAAAAATTCTTAGGTCTATTTAACTGACTATATTTTGATTATATTATACCATTGACGTTGTTCAATGAATTTTTTGACTGGCTGTAAAAGCTTAGTGTATGGTCCATTTAACAGCATTTTTTCCATCAAACGTATTTACTGACAAACTCAGCGACTTTTTTGTATAAACCTTGGATATCGTTCAGCTAGAATATTTTCAAAATTTTCAAGTCAAGTGTGCAGCAATCTTTATTGTAGATCATTGTGATAGATGATCTGTTTTATAAATACAAAGTGATTTATGTGTTTATAAAGTGTTGCACTTTAATGTGTTGGCTCCTTTAAGAATGCACTCCTAATTAGTTATGCATAAGGAACATACCATGAGGTGGTATGATATTGCATTTCCTGTTAACAAGTGTGCGGTTAATAAAGTATGGTCTTCACATAAAGATGGATGTGTGTTAATTCTTCAGAGGATCAATTCACAACATGGTGTCAGAAGACGGCATGGATTTCTCGCCTGAGATTGATGGAAAGCAAAGACTGCTCATAAAGTTTTTTTTCCCTCTTTATCAAAGCTGCATAGTGTGTGACTATGGCGGATTGTTTTCGGAGACCCAACCTGCTCTCTTTTGAAGGAAATGTTGCTGACAACTGGCGAATCTTCGAGCAGGAGTACAACATTTTCATCGCGGCGGCACACCACGATAAGCCTGCCAAGACAAGGGCCTATATATCCTCCTCAACCTCGCAGGACCAGAGGCCATAGAACGAGAGCGTTCATTCGTCTATGCAGAGGAGGTGTGTGCTCCAGGTGAGGATGGTGCTGTTTTAACTCCCGCTGAATCTAAGGAGGATCCTGAGTGCCTGAAAAGGAAGTTTCGTGAAATTTGCAACCCACAGCAAAACAAAACTATGGAGAGACACAAGTTTCACTCTAGAAACCAGAGAAAAGGTGAGACTAAAGAGTCATTTATTAGCGATCTGAGGATCAAAGCAAAAGCATGCCAATTTGGTGATTTGACAGACGAGCTAATCTGTGACAGGATAGTTTGTGGCATAAAGGCTTAAGGAAAGCACTGTTAAGAAACAGTGATCTAACTTTGATCAAAGCCATCTCTATATGTTACATATACGAAATGACTGAAGAAAGTAACAAAAAATTGGCGATGCCACAGACACCCACTAACGTGCATGCAGTACATCCAGTTTCCAGCAGGAGGCACCAATACACAGGACGAAAGCCTCAAACAGAACAGAATGATTCACTGATTATAAACAACTGTAAAAACTGTGGAAACAGCCATATGGCAAAGAAAGAAAAATGTCCGGCTTTTGGACAACTGTGCCACAACTGCAAGAAGATGAATCATTTCAAAAAATGTTGCAGACAACGTTGCCAGTATGGACCAAAGAAAGCAAACTACAAAAAGGCAGTGCATGAGCTTGAAATAGAGAAGCCCCCTGCATTTGATGAGACTTTTTATGTTGATGGCATTGAATTTGATAAGTGTGTTGACACTGTTAACTCTTTCATGGCCGAGCAGGAAGAAGGATTTGTAACCTTGCACATTAACAAAACTCCAATAGAGGTGAAAGTCGACACTGGGGCAAAATGTAACATCATGTCACAAACAACATTCAAGTGAATTGCTACTAATATACAACCAGTGGAGCAAGAAAACACACCTAACCTTGTGGCTTATGGTGGGAGTAAAATTGAAACAAAAGGCTTAGTTATACTGCTGTGTAATTTAAAAGAACGAAGTCACTCACTTCCGTTTTTCTTTGTGGATCAAGATGTACAACCACTCTTAGGATTTTGTGCATGCCTGGATTTAGGGATTGTCATGATGAGCCTATGTTCATCGGGTCAGTATGGAAAAATCCACGGAACAAGTCCTTAAACAATACAAAGACTTGTTTACTGATGAACTTGGAGAACTCCCAATCACATACTCCATGACAATCGACCCAAGCGTGCAGTCGGTAGTTCGCCCTGCACATCGAATTCCGCTGGCAATGTAGGATCGTATTAAAGCAGAGCTAGACCGCATGCAAAGTTTGGGCATCATAACACCAGTCTCTGAGCCGACAGACTGGGTTTCATCCATGGTTGTGACCTCATCACCCGATGCGCAGTGTAGAGGAAGTAGCATCCCAGATGTCGGGAGCAACAGTGTTTTCTGTGCTGGACGCAAAAAACTCTTTCTGGCAGATACGTCTAGACCGCAGGTCCTCTATGATGACTACATTCAGCACGCCATTTGGGCACTACAGGTTTCTTCGTATGCCTTTTGGCATGAATTCTGCAGGCGAAGTGTTCCAGCGCTCATTGGAGCAGCTGTTCTCTGGCTACCCCTGTTCTATCATCGTCGATGGCATCATCATCGGAGGCCGTGATGCTGCTGAACACGATGCTAATCTGAAAAAGAGAATTAAATAGAGCATGCGATGTCAAACTGAAACTAAACCCTGCAAAATGTAAGTTCCGTCTGGACCGAGTCAGTTATGTAGGCCACATCTTTACTAGTGAAGGATTGAAGGCTGATCCCTCGGAAACAAAAACAATTGTTGAGATGCCGGCTCCCAAAAATGTTCCAGCATTGCAGCGCTTCCTTGGCATGGCAAATTACCTAGGGAAATTTATTCCGAATTTAAGTGATGTTGCTGCAACTCTAATGAAGCTGACGCACAAAGACACTGAATGGTGCTGGTACCATCAACACCAGCATTTGATACCCCATTTGATACCCTCAAATCATGTTTGACAACCCCACCTGTCTTGTCATACTATGATGTAAAGAAACCAGTCACATTAACCTGTGATGCTTCACGTTTTGGACTCAGTGCTGCGTGCAGGATGGCAGACCAGTACGCGTACGCATCTCGCACACTCACAGAAACAGAAACGCGATACGCACAGATCGAAAAGGAGCTGCAAGCTGTTGTATTCGCCTGCACCAAATTCAGGGATTATGTGTATGGAAAATCTGTGATTGTTTAAACAGACCACCAGCCCCTGGTGACCATTCTAAAGAAACCCATTCACACTGCCCCTGCAAGATTATAGAGAATGATGCTCAGGTTACAGTGCTTCGACATCACTCTGGTGTACAAGAAGGGCAAACACATGTTTCTTGCGGACACCCTATCCCGAGCTCTAAACACAAAAATCCCTCCAGATGCTGAAAGTGACACATTTGAGGTCATGTCTGTCAGTTACATCTCCACTGCACGACTGGAGGAGTTGAAAAGGGAAACAGCAGAGGATAAGGTGTTACAGACTCAGCACGGTGAAGGTTGGCAAAATAAAATAAATGAAAAACCTTGTCTCCCGATTTGCATCCATACTTTCCCTACAGGGATGAACTAGTTGTGGAAAATGGAATAGTGATGAAGGGCCACAAAACATTCATTCCTTGCTCAATACAGAAGGAATACATCAGAAGTCCACAGAGGACATCCTGGATTGGATGCCACCAAGCACAGAGCAAGAGGTATCGTTTTCTGGCCAACAATGACAGCTGATATCACAGCAGAACTCCTTGCATGCTCAGTCTGCAACAGCACAAAGCCACATCAACAGAAAGAACCATTTAAACCATACCCAGTTCCAGACTTGCCCTGGTCTACTGTGGCAACAGACAGCTCCCAAACATGCCAAGCAAATCACAGCACAACTCTTCCAAAAGAGGATGGCCCAAAAGCGATACTACGACATCTCAAGTTCACCACTGCAACCACTTGCAGAGGGACAAGTTGTCTGAATGCAAACCCCAAAGGGTTATGACCGCCTGGGAACAGTGAAGGAAGTGAACAAGGAGCCTCGCTCCTACACCATTCAATACAGTGGAAGAACATATAGAAGGAACAGACACCACATTCTTCCAGTCGCTGAGCCTGCTCCTTCAAGGTTTGACCCTGATGACAGTGACATTCACAATACAATTACACACACACAGAACTGTGCTCCCCCTGAACCACAAACACACTTACCACAAACAAAATCCACACAGTACAGTCCCCTACCAAAGTTGGTAGTACACCTTATAGAACATGTTCAGGTCGTATTTGTAAGCCAAACCCTAGATATAACCAGTGAGTTCTACTAATGGTAGACTTTGTCGCACTCTGGTTGTTGATTTGAATATGTCCCGAATGTGTTAACTATAGTTATTCTTAAGCTGACAATATTACATTCTGTTGATTTGTTTTCTTAACACTTAAAAGAAAAAAAAGAACACTGATATTATATAGAGTGTTTCTGCATTAGTTACATGATTGTTTTATGGCTATGCTTATTTTCGTTGATGACGAAGTTACGAGTTAAAGTCATACAGCAAATTTGTTTATTGTTATACAAGTTTTCTTTATTTTAGTAGGATGTTTCATCTAAAGGAAGAGGATGTAGATCATTGTGATAGATGATCTGTTTTATAAATACAAAGTGATTTATGCGTTTATAAAGTGTTGCACTTTAATGTGTTGGCTCCTTTAAGAATGCACTCCTCATTAGTTATGCATAAGGAATATACCACGAGGAGCATTTCCTGTTTACAAGTGCGCGGTTTATAAAGTATAGTCTTCACATAAAGATGGATGTGTGTTAATTCTTCAGAGGATCAGTTCACATTTATTATCCCACCTGGAAACTAGTCTGAGCAGGTAAAAAAAAAACTGTGATTGTTATTATTGATGACAGTGTTCATTAATAAATGTATAACTTTCTGAACAGTCATAAATCAGTGTTTTACTGTCTGCACTACTGTCTGTTATTGTTCCCAGACCTCCAGCCATCAGTCAGAGGTCTGGCTATGCGAGACTAGTAATTGGATGACAAAGCTCCAGAAAACAATTAATGATGTGGCTTTGACAGTTATAGATTTGAAAAAAAAGAAAAAAAAAAGAAATAAAATCGGAACAATAGTACATTAAAAACTCTAGTAAAATCCCCAAACGGTTCTGTCATATAAAGCAGTGGTTCTCAACCATGATCCTTAAGGACCACCAACACTGCAGATTTCCATGTCTCCTTAACCAAACACACCTGATTCACATCATCAGAGACTGCGAGACCTGAAATGGGTGTGGAAGAAAAAGAGACATGTGAAACGTGCAGTGCTGGTTGTCCTCAAGGAACATGGTTGAGAACCACTAATATATATGGTTTTTAAAATCCAAAACAGCTACAAACAGTACTAAATGTAACTTTTAATATGCATAAAAAAACCTTTAAATAACTTTTTTAGCATTTGGTCGTTGAGATGCTTTTTTTTTCAATGTCACATAGCCTGTTTTGTAAAATTATGTGTTTTTTTTTTATTATTAACGTTTCATTTTGACTGATGATAAGGCCACATTTCATAAACCCATTGAGGAGACCACAGTGGGAATCCAAATTCTCAAGTTTAGGACAAATTTATGAACATTGATATTATCCTTGAAGGCAAGAATACCCTGAAAAGCTTGATGTGTTAATTTTTTTTCTTACTCACACACTTTCATTTGTCTAATTCCCTGCTTTATCAGGGGTTGCCACTATAAAATGAAACACCAATAACTCTGGCAATTGTTTTACATAGCGGATGTTCTTCCAGCCACAACCCAGAAGTGACAGTACAACCCTCAGAGTGCTGGGAAACACCTACACACTATAACATTCAAACACAAACAGAGCACCCTAAGGAAACCCATGCAGACATGGGAAGAACATGCAAACTCCACACAGAAAGGACTCCTGGCCCAGCCGGGACTCAAACCAGTGACCTTCTTGCTGTAAAGCAACATTGTAACTTTTTTCATTGTAAGGTGACATTGTGACCTCATCATTTTGTAACGCTTGTCTTTTATCAACAGGATAGACAACAATTTTTTATTTCCTTCACTTGAATCAATAGTATGTGTACTACAGGGTTAATTTGCGGTTCTGTACATTCAACCTCATCCACAGTTGTTTATGCAGCATCCATGATAATAAATGAAACAAAGAACTAGTGCTAAATATAGAATTTCCCTGTACTGACCACCACTATTTAACGCTCATCTTTAATCAACGGGATACACAAAAAATAAAAGCAGAAAAACAGTTCAATTCTCTAGTCTTTATGTTCAAATTTTAGCATGAAATAAATAATCCCAATACAATAACTAATAGTGAGTATACTTAACTTTCACACATCTAATGAAATTGCAGCAACCCTAATCTCAATTATGAGGCAGCGCTAAAATTTTTCCTTTGGTAAAAATTTATTGATTAAATGGACCTCCACTCAAAACTGAAAATTCTCCAAGAAAAACATACAATGATTTTGACTTGTCAATGGAAGCTTTGGACTAATTATCTTACTGCTTGTAAACCTTTAACAGAGAGAAAAAATGAAAATCATCAGGGGACGCTTAGGACTAGTTGTATGTACTGTTCACACATTTTTATACCAGTGAATTTTATTTTTATTTTTTTTGCATTGTACTTCATCAAATCTGGTCTAATGATGTCAAAAAATGTTGATTTTGGAGTCACAGGAATTTGTCCCGCCCAAGAAATTACCACCGCCCAAAAAATGATTATTATTGTTGCTCAACACAAAGCTACAGTCAAACGCCATGAGGCACTTTTGGAGAAGCACTCCCACTTACTCTCAAAAAACTCATGACTTCCATGCAACAACTTTCTGACAATCGGCTGTCAAGGTCCTGTCCCAACCCCTGTGGAATCTTCAACCCTTACACCTGTTATCCATGCTCAACTTCAGCTCGAACTACGTCTCCCCCTCCACAAAGCTCCAGATCCGGAGGCCTGTGAGGAGTTTATGAACCAGTGTGACCTCACTTTCAACCAGGCTAAGATCGCCTATGTACTTACTCTTTTGCCTGGCAAAGCACTTACTTGGGCAATGGCAATTTGGAATGCTGGAGCTGTCTACTGCATGAGTTACTGTGCCTTTGTGGAAGAATTAACATGTTTATTCAACCATGCCCTCTCAGGACAAGAGGCTTCCAAGCAACTACTCACCTTGTGTCAGGGAGGTAGTAGGTGCAGCGGACTATGCCATTCAATTCTAAAGAATTGCTGCAGAAGCAGGTTTGTTTGCAGAATAGTCTGTCTGAGGTTGTCAAGGATGAGTTGGCTGCCCGAGATCCAGTTTACACTCTCGGGTCCCTAATTGACCAAGCTATCCTCCTGGACAACCATCTTAGAGAGAGAAGTCTGACCACCTGGAATGTTCCTTCACGTATTCTCACTGTTATGACTATCCTTAATTGAAATTTCAAATTAATCACATCTTGGGTCTGCTGAGGGGTTTAGACGCTTCCTTAGAAAACAATACATGGACGATAAGTCTTCATTTGTTGGTTTATTGTAGAGTTAGTTTGAACAAAAAAAAACTGATATGAATAAACACAAAATCAAACGAATTTGGCCACCAAACAAAAAGATCATGTGCTCCCAGCAGGCCCTTCTCCAGTCGGCCACACCCAAGCCTTTTAAGCTTCTTCTAGCCTGCAGGGGGTGCAAATCTCCAAAAATGAAAGAAATCAAGATTAACCATGGTCCATATTTGTCAGGCATGACCTTTTCAACTCTTCCAAGAATCCAAGACCCACGAGGGGCAGTAGAATCTACCACCAATACTACATCTCCAACTGCAAAGTTACTTTTTGTCTTGTTCCATTTTTGTCTTTCTTGCATGAGAGGCAAAAATTCATGAATCCATCATTTCCAAAAGACGTCTGCCAGGTACTGGACTTGCTTCCAACGGCGTCTTATATACAAGTCTGTTTTCTGAAATAGTCCAGGTGGGAAAATCGGTTCAGACTTCAAGAGCAAAATGTGATTTGGAGTGAGAGGCTCTAAATCTAGAGGATCATCAGACACTGTAGATATTGGTCGACTGTTTAAAATAGCCTCTACTTCACATAATACAGTATGCAGTCCTTCTTCAGTCAGAGTTTGCTGTTTTAGGACAGGAAGTAGTATTTGTCTGGTAGACCTGATGAGGCGTTCCCATACACCCCCATGATGAGATGCTCCAGGGGAATAGAAACTCCATTCTATTCCATGATGACGTAAGGTCTTTTGAATGTAACTTTGGTTGAGAGCTGCAAGGGCCTCCCTTAGTTCCTTTTCTGCACACACAAAATTTGTGCCATTGTCAGACCTTATTATGTGCTTTACTTGGCCTCTTCTACAAATAAAACGTCTAATAGCTTGGATGCATGAGTCAGTATCCAGCGAATGAGCAATTTCAATATGAACAGCTCTGCTAGTCATACAAGTAAATAATACTCCATAACGTTTCATTGTAGTCCTTCCTTTTTTAATTTCAATGGGCCCAAAATAATCTACACCCACATTGGTGAAAGGGGGTAAATCAGCAACTAATCTTTCTTGTGGTAAATCAGCCATCTTTTGTTGTCCTATGTTAGCTCTGCTTCTTCTGCACATAATGAAATTAGTTATAATTTTACGTGCTGCAGAATTGGCATTGATGATCCAAAACAGTTTACGAAGTTCTGAGAGCATGAGATTTCGTCCTGCATGACCCATTTTCTCATGTATGTGCCTGAGAATTAAGATGGATATATAGGTTTGTTTAGGCAAAATAGCAGGATGGTTTACCTTTTCTGGAAGAGCAGCTTTAGATAGACGTCCTCCTACACAAAGGATTCCATCTTTGAACACTGGATCAAGCTTGTAAATTGGACTTGTCTTCTTGATGTTTTCTGATGATTTCTTGGAAATTTCTTCAGCAAAATGTTTGGCTTGAATGTACTGAATAATAGATTGCTCTGCCATCTCCAAGTCCGAAACACTTAGTCTTTGTTTACCCAGTAAGATCTTGTTCTGCTTGCCTTTTTGTTGCTACTTTTCAATGCTTCGTATAAGTGGTTTTGAATGACTGAATGATGAAATTGGATTCTTTCTTTTGAGAGCCAGTTCTTTTAAGATATCTTTGAGCTTCAAGTACCATGCTACTGTGACTTTAAGCTTAGTCCAACTTGAAAAAATAAGACATCAGTTTGTCTGTTGGGCTAATCTCATCTTGAACAATTACATTTGCAGTTGTCCTTTTCTTTACCTCCGGATCATCTTCACACAGAGAATGAGTTCCTGTAAGAAATCCTGAGAGCCAATCCGATTCTGATTTCCAAAGGATCTATGGACCATGAATCCATCTCCTATTCTGCATGAACTTTTTTGCATTCTGTCCTCTGGAAACGTCATCTGCAGGGTTAGTTTGTGTGTCGATATATTTCCACTGTGATAATTTAGTACACTCTCTTATCATGGAGACTCTGTTTGCCACGAAAGTGTGGAATCTTGTATAGTACTGCTGCAGATAGCTCCAGTCTGGGAATTGTTACCTTTTTTAGAGGGGCTTGTTAGAGGGGGTTGTTATGTTTAATACATCTACTTACTTGGAAATTAGTTATCCACTTGAGGTCTTCTTTCCATCTAACCCACTTTTCATCCAAGCTCTTTGGAATCTCTTCATCAGTATTCCTCGCCTGTTATGTGCTTGGATTGCAACATTGAATGTAAAATTATCCCTTTCCATACACCAGTTAACTCCCAGTGCAAGCTCTAATGGAAGCTTGTCTTTGTCCAAGTCCAGGTCTCTTACCTCC
>CAIGQV010001633.1:700301-718884 GCA_903798115.1 Danio jaintianensis | reverse complement strand
ATGGCTTAACAAGCAAGTTCAACACGACTAAAGAAATTCTTGTTAAGAAAATACAAAGTTGTACAGCAGTCAGCTTTACAACAGACACGTGGACCTCTATCCAGAGTGAGGGTTACATGACCGTTACTGCACACTTCATGTCTGAAGATTGGCAACTACATTCTTTTGTGTTGGAAACAAAAGTGCTGGAGGAGAGCCACACAACAACCAATATAAAAGAGCGACTCAGTGAAGTGATGGAAGAATTTAAAATACCTGGAGAAAAGAGGGCAGCAGTCGTACATGACAATGCCGCTAATATGGTGTTGTGCACAGAATTGATTTCTAATGATCTATCCTGGGGTAATGCGAAGAGCGTCCGTTGTGCGGGGCACACGTTACAGTTATGCATAAACGTGGCTCTTAAAACTGACCCCATTTGTCGATGCATCGCTGCTGCTAGACACCTTGTAGGGCATTTCAAGAAAAGTACCAAGGCTACAACAGCTCTGACTCATAAACAGAAGCAGCAGAATGTTGCAGAACACAAACTTATCCAAGATGTCTCCACAAGATGGAACTCCACGTACTTCATGCTGGAGAGACTCTTGGAACAGAGATGGCCAGTTACAGCTGTGCTGTCAGACCCTGAAATTACCAAACGGTCTGAACGAGGTCTAGATCTCACAACAGCACACTAGCTGACAGCGGAGGACACTGTCGCAGTGCTAAAGCCTATGATCACTCTCACTGAGCTGCTTTCTCAGGATTTAAACGCATCCCTATCTGCCACACTGCCCATGTTAATAAACATGAAGAGACGCCATTTGGTGCTGCGCAACGAAGACAGTCCCACCACAAAAGCACTAAACTAGCAAAAGAAATCGACACGAGATTGACTGACGGAAAATATCGCGACCAGCATTTATATACAAGCTGCTGTCTTAGACCCACGTTTTAAGAGCTTGTCATTTTTTGACCAACACGAACGAGAAGATGCGTACTCCACAGTGTCGGATCTGGCAGAAAGTTTATCTACAGAAGCTGCGCCAGAAAGTGATCATGGCAGCATTAGCCCTGCAGAGGAGGGTGAGCCCGAACCAAAAAAGGAAAAGCAGGCCGAGATATCCATGCTGATGGCCATTGATGAGGAGGAGCATGCAAAAGAGAAGGATGAACTAAAAATGTACTTGGCAGATAAAACAAAGGTTGATTCGGGACCATTGGCATGGTGGCTAAAAAATGAACATCGATATCCAAAGCTCGCTAAAGCAGCTAAACGCCTCCACTGTATCCCTTCCACATCCACTCCATCAGAGCGCATCTTTTCAAAGGCCGGCTTTATTGTGAACAAGTCGAGAAGCTCCCTTCTTCCCAGCAATGTGGACAAGCTGGTGTTCCTCTCACATAATATGAAAAAAATAAAATCGAATTGAAAGCTTAGGTAAGAATGCTTAATTTCCTTTTTGTAGTGTTTCTGTTTGCTATCCGTTAGGCTATATATATAAAAAAACGGGTATTTTTATAACGGGTAGGCTATACAAATAAATAAATACATATTATTTTTATTTTTTCGTTTTTATATAATGCAGAAGTTGTTTTTTATTCTGTTAGAAAAATTAGTCTGATGTTTTTAATTTGTTGTTTCAGGTCAAGACTCATCCGTCGTCTTAATGGCAGTTTGCGGCTTTGCTCTGATATTTTTGATTTGTATTAGTGTTCTTTAAATTATTTGTTCCACATTTTGTCTTAAATATAGTTGTTCTAAACAATTTAATCAAATACTTAGGCTGTTAATTTGTTTGCCGCCTTCTTTTTTATTCTAAGTTTTGGCGTTGTGCGATGTGCATTTATTAAATTGTTCGTTTTTGTTAATTTTCCTTTTGAACAATATAAAAATTAAAAAAAAATTCCACTGTATTTTTATACTAAACAGCGTTTTTGCTACAGTATTTATTTGTTTTTGTTTTTTTTGCCTAGTTTTGTACTAGGCCTAAGTTGCTAATAAGTTTATTTGATTTATTTTAAAGAACGAATTTTAGTTTATTTTATTAAAAACTGTTTTTTTTTGTTTGTTTGTTTGACATGTAACTGTTACAGTTTGTATTTTTGATAATAAATTATTAAAATGCACAGGCAGTCTGATTGCTGTTTTTATGTTATAATTAGCCTATAACGTTCAGGCCACTGATTTTTGTGTGTAAGCACTGTATACTTTAAACGCTTTACTATTCTGTTTTAAGTGCTTAATTTTCGTTTTGAATGCGCTAATATCATGCTTTAGCATTTTCTGTCATATGGAAGTGTTAAACTTCAACTTGGACTATACCTTTCCTTGTATATACGCAAGTTATTATATTAATATCATAAATGAACGATTATTTGACTAATCGCTAAAATGCAGGAGTGTTAGTCGACTAGGAATATCTTTAGTCGGGGGCAGCCCTAGTATTGTGTTTATTTCACTCTAATATGACAGTGGACACACTATACCTACACACAGTTCTGTCCAAACATCTTCCAAAAGTTGATTTTGCATCATAGGTGCTTTAAGTAATGCTTAACAGATGTGTAGTTCACTGTTAATTTATGGTAACTAATGGATTAACCAACATTAACTAATACAACCTTACTGTGTTGCCGTTTAGCCTGCATTAATGCATTAGGGCCTATAGCTGCACAAATAACCATTAAAAGATTGGGATCTTGATTCAAACACACACACAACCTCAATTTTGCTAAATGGTCACAATTTGCATGTTTTTAAATCCTTCAATGATCTCAAAATTGGTTCAAATTGCGTTTGACCCCTATGAGCTTTCATCTTTTTTTCTTTCTTTTCATTATAATTTCTGAATTACAACCAAATAGTCACTAAAGTACTAGGATAACAGTTATTTCATATATATATATAGGGCGACACGGTGGCGCAGTGGGTAGCACGTTCGCCTCACAGCAAGAAGGTCGCTGGTTCGAGCCTCGGCTGGGTCAGTTGGCATTTCTGTGTGGAGTTTGCATGTTCTCCCCGTGTTCGCGTGGGTTTCCTCCGGGTTCTCCGGTTTCCCCCACAAGTCCAAAGACATGCGGTATAGGTGAATTGGGTAAGCTAAAATTGTCCGTAGTGTATGTGTGTGTATGAGTGTGTATGAATGTTTCCCAGTGATGGGTTGCAGCTGGAAGGGCATCCGCTGCGTAAAACATATGCTGGATAAGTTGGCGGTTCATCCCGCTGTGGCGACCCCAGATTAATAAAGGGACTAAGCCGAAAAGAAAATGAATGAATGAATGAATAAATATATATATATAGGCCTCCAGGCCATGGGAGATGTTCAACTTCACTTTCATGTTTATTAAACCACTGTCACCAGTCTTGCTTTATGTATTGGTGCATTATCATCCTGATACACAGCACCACCTTCAGGATACAATGTTTGAACCACTGGGTGTATATTGTCCTCCAGAATGGTTCGGTAGTCCTTGGCAATGACACACCAATCTAGCACAAGTATTAGGCCAAGGGAATGTGACGATATTGCAACCCAAACCATCACTGATCTACCACCATGCTTTACTCTGGACATGCAACAGTCTGGGTGGTATGTTTTTTTGGGGCTTCTCCACACTGTAACCTTCTCGGATATGGGACTCATCAGAGAACAATACATGTTTTACATAGCCCAAGATTTCCGCTGCTAGCACCATTGAAACTGACGATTGGCATTGGCACAAGTGACCAAAGGTTTGGCTATAGCAGCCCAGCCATGTTATTACTTGGGCAACAATGTTCTGTTGTTCAGGCTGCTGTTGTTTCTGCATGTAAAAATAAACCCCTCAAAGATATTTTCAATGGTCAAAATAAGTTAATGATGGGTAAACGAGCGCTTTTTGAACTGAAAGTGAACCGTAACTATCTCTGAGGTCTTCTGTTCATTTTGCCTATTTAGTACTATTAGTTACCATAATATGCATGTTTGTTTTATATTTATATTGTTTGTTTATTTAGCTGTTTAAGAAAAGGGATCCTGTAAGTGTCATACATCTATGTATGTCATTATTGCAAGGCACGCTCAAGATCAACACAAACTCCCCCTTCCCCAGGTTATAAAAAAGTGGGCTCCCCCAAAGTCCATAGCATACAGCAGTTAATAGGGTTGAGCATCATTTGGGGTTATTAAAATGGTACCGGCCACAAAATTATGTTAGACGACTCTAGAAAACGTTTTATTTGACAAAAATGTTTTTTTTTATCATTTTATTTGAACAATGGAATTAAAATTTAAAGTACACAACAATTCACATTTTATATATTTGAATTGCATTAATATATTTCTTTTGATCATTTGTTTGTTAGCATAAATGCAAGATTTGCATTATGCAATTAACATTACATTAGCTTACTACTAAACTGTGGAAAGGCTGTCATTAAAATCAGTGATCATCTTTTTTCTAGGGTTGGGGCTTGAGTCGTCAGTGACTACGTTTACATTGACATCAGTAATAAAATTATTTTCCTTAATATAAAAAATAAGGCAATAATATGATTAAAGCATTTACATGAGTTGCTTTCTGAATGTTCCTTTTATGATCCTGTTTTACATGTTATAGCACATAGTTCGATTAACGTCAGTTAACCACGCTATCTACATTTCCTTCAGAGTTTCATGTAACTTTGGGTGTTTAAATTTACATTTTTTGACTTTAACTGCAGTTTGGCAGTTTCACCTTCATTCAGGTACATTTAATTCATACTCACATCCAATAACTCAGTTCATCACGTGGGCATGAAGTAGGGACTGGTGGAAGAGTGTTGTTTTAATGGAATTTGATACCGCACACAGAATAGAAAGAAAAAAAACTCCACATTACGCGATGTGTGTGTTTGTGGTCCTTTACTGACTCGGTAAGTGCAGAGAATAGTGTCAGTGCATTCCTCTGCCTTTAAGTAGATTCCATGTGCCCTCAAATGTTTCATTAAGTTTGACGTGTTTCCCCCTTAAAAAAAAAAAAAAGCACCAGGCCCAGATTTTGTAACACCAGCCTGTCTAAAATCCTGTGCTGACCAACTGGCCCCCATCTTCACCCTGATCTTCAACAGATCACTGGAGCTGTGTGAAGTGCCCTCCTGCTTCAAACGCTCCACCATCATCCCCATTCCAAAGAAACCCAAACTTACAGGACTAAATGACTACAGACCGGTGGCGCTAACATCTGTGGTCATGAAGTCTTTTGAAAAATTGGTGCTGGCCCACCTGAAGGACATCACTGAACCCTTACTGGATTCTATTCAGTTTGCCTACAGAGCAAACAGGTCTGTGGATGATGCAGTCAATATGGGACTGCATTATGTTCTGCAACACCTAGACAGACCAGGGACCTATGTGAGGATCTTGTTTGTTGACTTCAGCTGGGCTTTTAACACTATCATCCCAAAACTTCTCCTACCCAAATTAACAGGCAGAATAGGCAGCAGCTGGTGAAGCTGGGAAAATTCTCATCCAGTACCCACAAAATCAGCACTGGCACCCCCAGGGGTGTGTCTTCTCCCCTCTGCTCTTCTCCCTGTACACGAATGACTGCACTTCAAAGGACGCCTCTGTCAAGCTCCTGAAGTTTGCAGACGACACCACATTTATCGGCCTCATTCAGGACGGTGACGAGTCTGCTTACAGACAGGAGGTGAAGGAGCTGGCTGTCTGGTGCAGTCACAACAACCTGGAGCTGAACACGCTCAAAACAGTGGAGATGGTAGTGGAATTCAGGAGAAACCCCCCTGCTCTCCCCCCACTGAGCATCATGGACAGCATTGTGGCAGCAGTGGAGTCATTCAGGTTCCTGGGCACCACCATCTCTCAGGATCTGAAGTGGGAGACTCACATTGACTCCATTGTCAAAAAAGCTCAACAGAGGTTGTACTTCCTTCGTCAGCTGAGGAAGTTCAACCTTCCAAAGGAGTTGCTGAAACAGTTCTACACTTCCATCATTGAATCTGTCCTCTGCACTTCAATAACTGTCTGGTTTAGCTTAGCTATGAAATCCGACCTCCGAAGACTACGTCGAATAGTTCGGACTGCTGAGCAAATCACTGGTACAACCCTCCCTACTCTCCAAGAACTGTACTTATCCAGAGCAAGCAGAAGGGCTGCCAAAATCACTCTGGACCCCTCACACCCAGCACACTGCCTCTTTGAACTTTTACCTTCTGGTCGACGCTACAGAGCACTGTGCACCAGAATAGCCCGACACAGAAACAGTTTCTTCCCTCAGGCAATCCATCTCATGAACACTTGAATGATAGTAATTATGAAACAAACATCACTACTTGCTATACACTTTTTATACACAAACACTTATTTAACAACATACTTTACATGCTAATTTGCACATAACAGCTGCCATATAACGTTGTATACAGTAATATACCTGTACATACACTTGTCAATTTGTATATTTGCATTCACTATTACTTTTATTTTTAAAATATATTTATTATCTGTTTTTTGTCCTGTCTCTGTAATTCTGTTGCACTGTAGAAGCTCTGTCATGAAAAAAAATTCCTCATATGTGTGAACATACCTGGCAATAAAGCTTTTTCTGATTTCTGATTCTGATTCCTTACACGCAACTTTTGTAAAGCAGCAACGTAGCACTATTACTGCTGCACGTTGCTGTGTCAAAATCCTTGCTTATAAAATATAGCCATACTTTAGAACGCTTAGCTTAAGAAAATTTGATGAATGCGACCATGCGTGTTGATGAATCTGGAGGGAGTCGCTCACCGGATGTGCCGTACTGCGCGCTTTGCCTTTTATAAGTTGCTATAAGCAACAAGAACAAACCCCTAACTGTGACGACGGTGTCCGTATCCCTAAAAGTTGTTAAGAATGAAATGTTTAGAGATGGTGATACAACGCATATGTGTGCCTTTGATATACCCCTTGATGCTTCTTATGGCCTTGTCGCAGCACCAGTGACACTGAAATTAGACAATGAAATTCATACGCTGATTCAGTTCAATGCACACCAGTTACATAGGTACTGGTGCCATATTGGCACCGGGTTTCGGTACCCAACCCTAGTAGTTAACATTTGAAGTGTTCGAAGACAAGAATGGGTGTTGTTAAATAGTTTTAGGGCAACTTTGATTAAAGATCTCGATCCACTTTAAATGTTGACTACTGTAGTTCGAACACTGGTTATAGCAATTACATTGTTAGGCCAATAGGTGACAACCAACAATCAAAAAAACGTGTCACATGTTTTTATGAGTGAGTTATTGAATCATTAAATAAAAAGATATTATAAAAATAAATATAATGATTTGTTGTTTTCATTTACAAGATTATAGTGTTAACTGTATACATGTAGCATTATCAGCAAAGGCTGAGCCCCCTGAGCATGAAATCCTAGAACTGCCCCTGAACATGATTAATTTGCATGGGTTTTTTTCACCTTATACTGGCTGTTGAGTCAAAATAAATGCATGTTACTGGTTATGCATCATTTGTTGTTTGCTCAGTTGGATTTAATTTTATATATTAAGTAATATGTATTCGATAATAACCACAACTTCCACAATATTTCCAATAATAATATTTATTCTTCTGGAAAATGTATTATTTGTTTTATTTTGGCTGGAATAAAAAGTTTTTTAACTGTTTTTAAACCATTTTATGGTCAATATTATTAACTCTGTTAAGCAATATTTTTTTCAGTTGGCTACAGAACAAACCATTGTAATACTATGATTTGCCGAATTACCCTAACTTGCCTAGTTAGTCTAATTAACCTAGTTAAGCCTTTAAACTGCACTTTAAGCAGATTACTTGTATCTTGAAAAAATATCTAGAAAAATATAATGTACTGTCATCATGGTAAAGATAAAATATATCAGTTATTCAAAATTAGTTTTTAAAACTATTGTTTATAAATTAGTTGAAAATTAAATCTTCTCTCTGTTAAACAGAACCTGGGTAAAAAATATAAAATAATTAAAATTTAACAGGAGGGCTAATAATTCTGACTTCAACTGTATGTATGCATGTGCATTTACCTTAATGTATGTTTAATGAAATAACGAGTGCTCTTTGAACCTCCATAAACAGCAAGTTCCAAAAAGGAACCAAAAACTGTCAAAACATTCCATGTACAGATGAACCATTTCAGTGGTTAAACTGTAATCATACGAAGCTCTAAGAACACTTGTGTATGCCAAAAACGTTTTTTGTTTTTTTTCTTGGAGCTTTGTATGACTACAGTTGAACCACTAAGGTCACATGGAATGTTTGACATTTTTTAAGTCTTTTTCTGTTCTTTGAATATCTCTGAGTCAAGACTCTTGCTGTCTATGTAGAGTCAGAGCTGAACTCTTGTGTTTCATCTAAAGCCCCGGTCAGATCACACAACCTTTATTGTCGGCTACAAAAGTCACATGTCAGATTATGCGATTTTGTCTTAATAAAAAACTAGACGTGGGTAACAAATGTGCCAGACTACACGTTCCTCCACGATCTGTCATCCTGTGACGTCTACGACGAGCGTTATTTCCCAAAGCAGTCACAAGTAATGTTATAACAATCTTAATTTCAATGTTTTTTTTAACGAATAACATCTGAGGTGACGTGCTTTAAAACCAGTCCGCTATATGCTTCAGTGCCAAAGCACAAACTGGTTTGTTAAATAAAATCTAGTCTAAATAAAATTAAATATTCACAGTTTCAGAGAAACCTATATAAAACTGTTTTCACTGTTAATGACATTTCATCCATTGACAGTGAGTTTCAATTTAATTAGTTTAATTAAGTAATTTGAATAAATTTGGCTTTTACAATGTATTTGCAGCACTGAATATGTTTCCAGATTACCTCGGGAGAACGAACTCGGTCGGAAGGCTGAGAGAACTCAGAAACTCGTTGTGAGAATGATGTCTGAATATTTGTGCCAGTCTGTCAAAGAAAATAGCTTAAAACACTTTAATATTTTAGAGAAAGTAGTTAAAGTTTGCACAACCAATGAATGATCTTATCCACCCATAAGTAAATATGCAGCCTATTTTTGATTACCTACGCGGGTATTAAAGGCAGCACCCGCAGATATAAATGAGAAATTATGTGCTCCTATTGCTCAGTGTCACCCATGTGACGAAACTCGTCTGAAGAATGGGGAAAAACTTAAGGACTTTCTGCGATGGTGTCGTGAGGCGTCGCATACCTTGTATCGATTGTTGTGAACTATGCCACATTACACGAGAAGAAACGATTGAATCTTGTGTCACGATGCCCATTTGTCGTTTACAACTCCCCACGACACCCTACGTCAAGAAAATTGTGCCGAAATCGTGACAAAATCGTGTGATCTGACCAGGGCTTAAAACATCTTAATTTGTGTTCCGAAGATAACAGACGTCACAAGGGATTTGAACGACACAAGGGTGAGAATTTTCTTCTTTTTTTTTTAACTACACATACCATAATGCTCTCTGCCATGCTGTCTGTAAGAATTCCATCTTGTTGAAGACACTGGATCAGCAGATCATCCACCACTAAATCCTGCAGCATCTTGACAGAGTTCCTCCTGAGTGCTAGTCTCTCCCATTTTGTCATCCCGCACTCTCCAAGCATGATGAACTGCTGATTGTTTTGATTTATTATTAAAAAAAAAAAAATTTGAAAGTGTTAAAAATAGTTACAAAAAACAATATTTATAACAGTTATTTGATTATAATAGTTAAATATAATGTGTTATTTGATATGGACTTTCGTTTCTATATAAAAATGCTAAACTGTAAGTGACAGTTTTAATACCAACAATAAAACAATATTAAGACTGCATAGTAATGTAACGTGCATGACGTAAAATCATTCATCAAGATCGCATATTGCACATAGATGAAGTGATCTACGTGCCTTCACGCAGAGTCCTACAAGTTACAAAGTAACGTAACTTATATATGATTCACTTTACCTGTTGTGTAACAGTCCTCTCCGTGTAAAGATTACAGTAAATGACACAACCGGGACGATGTGTGTAGGCTGATGCTGATTTGACGTAAATCCAGAATGACGAATGCCAGCTCGCGCTCCAACTAGCTTAGCATGCTAATCAAAACAACAACAAACAAAAAAAAACTCAATATGAAAGACTTCTGCCACTAACTTAAGTATAAAAGCACGGTAGTTGCTGATCCGAGACTTCAGTCGTTCTTGCACTCTTCCGAGTCTGCTTGTCAAGTTGGCGATTTTTAAAAATAAACAAACTGAAATTATCAACGAGAGAACTGTCAGGTGCTAGCACTTTATAATAGCTTTGTTCTTTCTCTCGCTGAATTCATTCTTTTAAATTTAGTTTTGTCTTTCGTCTTCGCTCACAAGGATACACGCAGAATGAAGTTTAAAACTGAAAATTGAAGACCGAAACATGTATTTTTTTTAATAGCTGACAGAACGCCGAATTCTCCCTGTACAAACTTCCGCGGGTGATGATCGAGGCAACCAATAGGCATTGTGTGTGAAAATAATTGACGCGAGAAACAGCCTATTACAACCTCGTCCGCCCACAAAAGATGTGGAAGTTTTGTTTCGTCTAGTTATTTCAAATTTGAAAGTTGTGTAATATCACACATAGTTCAAAATTAACATTATAACAGCGCAAGATTTTGTTCATTGAGCAGTTTTTTATTTATTTGGAACCCAATAGTAAAACACATTACTTTTAATCTTTGAATCTAAAATCATCTGAAAGCAAAGTCCAGTTACATTATTACATTTGAACAAATATTTGAGACTCATTCTTTATGTGAAGGGTATACGACGCAATACTAATTAGCAAAATGAGAAAGTATTAATTTTGAAATCACAGGGGATTTGTTTTGGTGAGAGAAGAATGTTCTAGTGCATGATAATCAAATTGGAAAGGTTACTTTAAAAATCTATTCCGCTAAAGCTTCTGAACTACAGGTTTTAAAAAAGGATTTTTCTGAAGAATAGCTGAGAGTTAACTGTTCAGAACAAACAAGGGACTCACAAACAACTATCACTAAACATAAAAAACTGTTGAGGATCATCCAACCAGCAAAGGAAATTTATATATATATACACACACACACACACACACACACACACACATAACATTTTCATATGAAATTGCTTATGCAGAACTAAAGTATACAAAATTAGCAAATAATTCTTTGATCCCTTTATTTTGATGAAAGTTTTGCAATTATAATGTTCTGCAAGGGGCAAACTTAAAATTGAACCTCACTCATTCACTTCCCTTCAGCTTATTCCCTGCACTCTCTCTCTCTCTCTCTCTCTCTCTCTCTCTCTCTCTCTCTCTCTCTATATATATATATATATATATATATATATATATATATATATATATATGGCGACGCGGTGGCGCAGTGGGTAGCACATTCGCCTCACAGCAAGAATGTCGCTGGTTCGAGCCTCGGCTGGGTCAGTTGGCATTTCTGTGTGGAGTTTGCATGTTCTCCCCGTGTTCACGTGGGTTTCCTCCGGGTGCTCCGGTTTCCCCCACAAGTCCAAAGACATGCGGTATAGGTGAATTGGGTAAGCTAAAATTGTCCGTAGTGTATGTGTGTGAATGAGTCTGTATGAATGTTTCCCAGTGATGGGTTGCAGCTGGAAGGGCATCCGCTGCGTAAAACATATGCTGGATAAGTTGGCGGTTCATCCCGTTGTGGCGACCCCGGATTAATAAAGGGACTAAGCCAAAAAGAAAATGAATATATATATATATATAGCCATGTGAATTTAATTAAATGAAATAAATTAAATTTAGGCTACAAAATATATCCGAAATTCAAAGATGCATAGCAGTCATCAATAAAGAAAATTTCATTAACTTTCACTTTCCAATAATTTGAATGCAATGCAGCACTGCTAAGTGAAAATTGACCAGTAGTGGAAGGGGCCCTTAGAGGTAACTGGCATGAGCCCTTTTAAAGTCATAATTCATTCCTGAATAGCAGTTATTATTTTTGAATATATTTTATCCCAGACCTTAAACTAAACTTGCTGCAGTCTGTAAAATTAATTGCATTTTTAAAATAAATTTATTACATTGTAGTTTCATAGTTTTTGTATTTATTTATTTGGACATAATAAGATTAGTTTTAGAAGTTGTTTAATAAGTCTATGTTCTGTGACCGATGTTACTGTCTGGATTCAAACATTCTTGGCACCAACAAAAATAACCCCACCATTTTTTAAATGCTACTATTTTTTATGTAATGATAAATTACATCTCAAAGCGGTGTAATTAATACAAATCATTAGCAATATTATAAGACTCTTGACTTGTCTTGAAAAAACAAAAAACTTCAAATTACATACACAAATCAGTAATCAAACAGTTTATTTATAATTCTTCCTCTTAATAACAAAGCACACAAAATATATTACACTAAATAAAAAAATGAAAACAGCAAAAATACATCTTTTCCCAGCCCTGTTTCTCATTAAAAGCCAAATGCATACATTTCTGCTAATAATATGGTCTTTTTTATTAAAGTATGATACTTTGGAAGTGCTTTTTAAGGAGCCTCTAACTCACTTGTATACAGTAGTCAAACTAAAGCTTCAATGATACATAATTAAACAACATGGCCTTATAATTAATAACTCTTTCTGATGTTGTAAAGCTATATGTGTTTACCTCAAAAATAAGGGTGTCATTCATGATCTCAGTTCCACATAAAGGACATATTTATGTTGTTTTATTTTTTTGAGAAAATGTACGAATCTTACTAAAAATCAAGTTGAAAGCTTCAGTGCATTTGAACCCACAACATTTAAAACCATTCAAAACAGATCCCACAACCATTTGGTAATATCAACAAGGCATACCTCAGAAAACCAACCAAACAATTTTTTCACAATTCCTTTCACATTTCATTCATGTTATTTCAACAACTGTATAACTGTTATTAGTTATGTAGCAAAATTGTTATGAAGCTCCATTTGGTCTGATTATTCTTATTAACAGCATTTATGATAGCAATTTATCATTGATAACATCATTCAGAAACATTTTATAAAGAGTGTAACAGGCTGAAGAGGTAGGCCTCACCATGTCCTCGTAACACAATATTCCACAACAAATATTCAAATGTTTGCAATGTAAATGTAAGCATTTAAGTTATTTTTCAATAACTGATTTCAGGAAAATTAAAGAAAAAACCCCCAAAACAATTATGAACTTAGTTAGCAGACCATGAGCTTAAAAGCATCATTCCCATTTTATCAAACATGGGTCATATTACAAATAAAACTCAACCATTCTAATGAAATTAACCACTTCATATCAAACTACATCTCTGTATCACAGTCAAGCAGTACTGAGATCTTTTACTTCCTATTTGAGTGGCAAAAGAAAAAAAAAACATGGGTGGTGTTGCACTTTTATGATGATGGCAACTTGTCACAATCAAATTATCAAAAATAACTGGCTCTTTGGATGTTTGAAAGTCATTTAACAAACCTATACATTTAACAAACCCCAAATCGACATGGATAAATAAAGTATAAGTTCTACTGGGAAGTTAAAAACTTATGAACAAGAAACATGCCTGCTCAACATCTGAATATCTCTCATTTGGTTCCAAAATAGTTGTAACTGTTCAGCTTCTCCTCGTTGATTATTATGATGTGGTCACATGGGAAGTAAATGGTCATCTCTTTCCTCTGGCTCTTCCCCAAGAGGTTCAGTAGCCACTCCTCTATATGTGGGTGGTTCTTCTCTGTTACCACGTGAACGGCAAACAAAATCACACCCATCCTAATAATAAAAAAATAATAATATAATTGGTTTATAAGGAGAGAGGATGACTGAAACAGGAGATAGTAGTGAGACGTGCATATGTAATCGCACATACAGCAGATAAATTGCCAATCTCTGACCAAAAGGCAAAGTTTGGGAATTGTTCAACTCCTTTGGCTCCAACTACCAGTCGCTGATAGAGGAATCCACCAATAAGATACACAGCCAGGGAGGAAAATGCACTTTGAATAGAAAACAGGAAGATTTTTACATTTAAATTATGAGCAAAAAAACATTGATTGCCACATCATTGCATTAATTGTAATGATGTGACAATCTCTTATGAGTTTTAAAGCACTTACACAATTAGGACTATGGAGCCAGCACTGAGTTTGGATGAGACTGCAGGACAGATTGCAGTGGTGTTCAGCTCAAACAGGTAATAACAATCCTGTTGCTTCTGATTGTCCTCCAAAACCACAGAAAATTCACTCTAACAAAAAACAACAACGAAATTAACAATAATACTGAAGTCATGAGATCATTCCCCTTACTCTCAGGGTAAAAGCTGCTATACAATATTGTACTATATTGCACACCTGACATAACTGTCCAAATACTATATTGATAAATATTTTGTGACACTCCTCCAAATCATTGAATTCAAATCACTTCCATGGCCACAGGAGTATACAATCAAGCACCTTGGCATGCAGATTGCTTCTACAAAAAGTAGTAAAAGAACAGGTCACTCTCAGGATCTCAGTGAATTCAATCATGGTACCGTGATAGATTAGCAATTGTGCATTAAAGCCTTTTCACAGTTCCGGGTTACTCAGCACAGTGGATGCCAGGTATTCGGAGAACAAAAAAAAGAATGAAGTAAAATCTCAAAATTGAAAATCTAATGTCAACTTATGCATGTTCTCCCCGTGTTCGCGTTGGTTTCCTCCGGGTGCTCCGGTTTCCCCCACAAGTCCAAAGACATGCCACCCGATTCGAATGTTATCACTCGATTAAATGGGCGTTATCAGTGGATATCAGCTGATAGATATGGGCCAGTAGGGGCCTTCTGCGCCTCCTAGTGGGTTCAGAAGGTTGTAATCATCCATCCACATGGTTAATCAGCTATTCTAATAGAGAACATTCAGATCCAGATGTGTTTTTACATTACTGTGACGGTTGGGTTTAGGGTTGGGGTTGGGGTAGGCGTTAATAAAATACAATTAATGGGAAATTTTACATTACTGTGACGGTTGGGTATACACGCTTACCTCCATATGAATGGATTTTCCGCTGTTATCAGTTTCTCCAGTGGCTCACCGTGTACGTCAGCAGCTTTGAGCCTTGGAGCGGAGTTGACAGCGATGACTGGGTTTGAATCCGCCGAAAAACGGTTTCAGAAAGCAGCTAAGACGAAAGTTAATTATTTGTTGTTATTGCTTTTTTAAAAACAGACGGTTGGGTTTAGGGAAGGAGGAGGGCAGGTTAATCGCTGCTTTTGAAAAATAATCGTTGCTTTTGAAAAAATAATGACTGTTGGGTTTAGGGAAGGAGGAGGGCAGGTCAATCGGAGCGCCCTCTGCTGGATTTACGCGAGAACAGCAGATTAACCATGTGCATGTAGGAACAGTAGGCGCAGTAGACCCCTACTTGCCCATATCTATCAGCTGATAAACCACTGATAATGTCCATTCAATCGACTGACAACACTTGAATCCGCTGCACATGCAGTATAGGTGAATTGGGTAAGCTAAAATTGTCCGTAGTGTATGTGTGTGGATGAGTGTGTATGAATGTTTCCCAGTGATGGGTTGCAGCTGGAAGGGCATCCGCTGCGTAAAACATATGCTGGATAAGTTGGCGGTTCATCCCGCTGTGGCGACCCCAGATTAATAAAGGGACTAAGCCGAAAAGAAAATGAATGAATGAATGTCAACTTACCAAATATTGGAAAAATGTAATATTCTGGTCCAGCCTTACAAATTCCAGCAAGCATTTGGCTGCATCTCAGCATCCAATCTGTACTATTTTAAAAGTTTTAAAAGTTTGTACCTTAGAAGTTGTGCTGCATGAAATCATAATCATGGCTTTTCTCTCCTCATTTGAACAATGGCTGTCATATTTTTCTCCACCCTCATAGATGAGCAGAACCCAGTCACCTGCATCAAAAAAACAAGTAGGAGAACTAGGGTCAACAATCTGTTAACAATGCATCCTGTGCAAAAATTCTGCAATTTAGTGAAACGTTTGTGTACTGCAATATTCTATTCCAACTCCTACTATGTAACTAATTTAAAAAAAATCATGTAAGCCACAGAAGAATCATGAAAAGAAAATTTCAGTAGTCATTATTATAAAGAAGCACTGATTAAAACGGCTAATAAATTAACTTATCATTTTATAAACTATCATTTCTTTCGAGAATGTTTATGACGATAGCAATTTTTTTTTGACAATTTTACTTCTAAAAGACTAGAAGTATAACATACTTCCTGCAATGGCACGTGTTTTACTGTAGTCCCCAATTGGAATCTTCTTTCCCTCTTTTTCTTGCTGAATAAGACCTGCATTCTTTACTCCGCCAGCATCACCACACACCTGAAAAATGTATGAATATTTTTCTGTCTCCTGTCCTTCTGTGGTAAAGCTGTTCAGAGCAAATATTAAAAAAAAAGTTAAAAACTAGTTAGGTAGTTGTTCCAGTCACCAACTTTAACTAGACTATATTAAACTGCTAACTTTAATGTGAGCTTAATTCACAAAAATCTGGCTTACTTTTGATTGGTGAGAGGCTCCAGTAAACTGAGTGCTTTTCGCTGAGATTCACTGTCTGACAAGAGCTTGCAGTTGCTTGTGTTGAACCTAGCTTGCACTCCAGCAAATAGTACGAAAAGTGGAGTGATTATTCTCACAAACAGCAACATGACTTTCAGAGAACACACCTGATGGAAAAGGGGGACCACGTTAAATGAATAGTACAGTCAATGCACAGTATTTTTTGATAAGTGATCATTTCTGAGCCACACTGTACACAAACTGTGTACTTTAACATAGAAAATTCCAGTCATTTCTCATATCTTGCGCATTTCACATTACACATTATTCTGCTCATAGTATTAAAATTGCGTACATCTTAAATTTTGATTCGTATCATCCGTGTTTCACGTGTTACAGCGTGAAATTATTTTGGTCAAGTGAAATTGCCTTAACTGAGCATGTTTACAGATTTTTGCTTAACTACAAAAACCTGTAAAGGCAACAACGCTGTACTGGTAACGTTGTAATACTAACAATACTAGCGAAAAGGCAATAAAAAGTTGCATTAAGTTAAAGCAATGAAGCAAATGAAAATGAAGCACTTTAGTTAGGTAAACTGTAAACCAGTAAATTGTGTTTTTGCGAAGGTAATTTTGCTAAAATTAAACACAAACAGACCTTTAATAAGTCCTATTACCGTCTTGAATGAAGGAAACTGAAGGTCTGAACTTGTCTAACGTTAACGTTAGACGTTTCTTCCCAGCCTGGAGATCTTCCTATTTCTAAACTATCGCACTACCGTCTTTAAACTAGACTAAACGGCATTACGTCAAAATATCTGCTGCTATCAACTTTCACAAACGAAATAAACAAACTTCTGGCAATATGCACTCTAAAACAATTGCATGATTACAGGATTTAATGGTTTCTTCTCAAACACGGAAGTGAAACTAACCATGTACATGTGACTGTGCATGAGGCGGAAGTGGATTTGCTGCACGTGAACATGGGAAATTGAGTGCTGGTCAAGCAAGGACACGAGTTCTGCCAACAAAAAAAGAAAGACATTTTAAAAGTAATAACACAATATTTCATACAGAAAATATATTGGCATTGACTAATTTGAAAAAAATTACTTTACTTTTCTGAATTCATTCCACATTGTCATAAACTATTTCTCACTGAATTCGTTTTTTGTTCTCAGTGCAGTCAGTATGGAATCAAAATTCACTCTTCTTATTTTATATGCATATAGTAGTGCTTGTTATAAACAATTTATCTGTGCACTTAATAATTTAGTAAACATTAATTTCACCCTCATAATCTTTGGTCATGTATCATTACCTTCCGTCTCCCTTGAAATGACTTTTCTTCAGTTCAGGTCACATGGAATGCCTTTAGGGCTTGGCTGTCAGTGTGTGCATAGACATTATAGATAGGTAGACGCCCCATGAGCCGCTGGATGGTACACCAACACCGCCGCCATCTTAATCCGGTCACCCAGCCTTACATTGCTGCTATATCTTTAACCAAGATTGAGTAAAATATCATCACAAATTAAACTCATCTCTGGGAATTACATTTCACAGGTAAGAATGTTTTTTTACCCCCTGTTTTTAGTGATTTTAACACTAGCTACGTTTCCATCCACCTATTTCTATGTGCATTTTGGATATGCACTTAAAAAATCGGTTGATGGAAACGCTAAGATGCGCATACATTTTGAAAATGCGCATAAAAAACGTATGCGCATAACTGAGTAGGATAAACTTTTTATTCGATAAGAAAAAATGCGCATAAACTACGATGGAAACACTTTTACCGAACGATTTCCAGTATGCGCATTAAAAAAAGGTCATGTGATTTGGTTATAAGAGATCATGTGATGATAAAAATGTTTGTAAATGGACAAACCAGCAGGCTGACCACATTGTAAAACACCTGAAATGTTGTTTTGGTCATTCTAAAATGCCTTAAGCATTTCAGTATTAGTGTTATCATATTATTAATGACCTCCAGAATTGTTAAGAGCGTCTGTGCTCCGCGTCTCACGCCTTCAAACGCC
>CAIGQV010001633.1:662559-685743 GCA_903798115.1 Danio jaintianensis | reverse complement strand
AGAATATCAACTGTAGGCGGTAGATCTCATATCTGGCACCTAAACTCTGGAACAGCCTTCCTAGCACAGTTCGGGAGGCAGACACACTCTGACAGTTTAAAACTAGATTAAAGACACATCTCTTTGCATTAGCATACACATAAAACACAAATCCAAATCCTCTAAAGCACAGGTGTCAAAGCCAGTTCCTGGAGGGCCGGAGCTCTGCACAGTTTCCAACCCTAATTAAACACACCTGATCAAACTAATTGAGTCCTTCAGGCTTGTTTGAAACCTACAGGTAAGTGTGTTGAAGCAGGGTTGGAACTAAATTGTGCAGGGCTGCGGCCCTCCAGGAACTGGCTATGACACCTGTGCTCTAAAGTATTGTTAGGCTGCGTTAATTAGGGCAACCAGAGCCGGGAACACTTCCCAAAAGAGATTATAATTTGAATGGCATTCATGCTTATGTTGCTCTGTTTCACCTTCATAATCCTGAACCAGGCTGTGTCCTGAGTAGATTCTGTTGTGGTCATGGAGAAGTGGAGAGCAGAAGACTGATTCCTGAATGACCCCAGTGACAGATGAGTCTCTGAATTGATCCCGTGGGCCAACCTGAACACCAGCCGGTGACCTTCTCAGACCTGCTGCTTCTCCACAATGGACTTCCAGCGTTCTCCAGCCTCCATTCTCCACCAGACTTCCTCTACCCACTGTAGTGCTATTATAATGGCCATCATTACAGCAGAGTAAATGGAGAGGTAATTTGAGGTTCGTTTTTAGATTTTAACACTATGTTTGGGAATGAATACTGCCACCCCCGTTTTACCAGTTGGTTCTTTTGATGCATCTGTATATATTTGTACTGTTCCTTTATACATTGTTTCTAAATATTGTTGGACATGTTGATATACTCCTTTTGACTTAACTACATTCTTTATTTTCAGATTGACTAAAGGAAAGCAGAACAGTCAAGGTGGGATTGTACTTGTATAGGTATTTTTGCTACAAATAATATCATTGATTCCCATATCTTCTGCCTCTTTATTGCTATTCAATCCAAAGCTATCATTCTTAGTGCAACCATATTCCCAACATTCATTGAACACCATTTTTGTGGGGTATGTAGCTTCTTGTCCTTTTAGGTTTACCCAATATGATAAAGATAGTTTTAACTTCCTGAGATTTAAAAGTATCTCCCCTATTTTAACCTGCAACGCTGTGATTGGAGATGTTCTAAAAGCTCTGCAACATATTCAAAGTGCTTTGGCCTGCATCCTGTCAAGTTCAGCTAATGTGATTTTTGCTGCTGACTTATATACTACACTTCCATAATCAAAAACTGAACGAATTATAGCAATGTAATATAGCAATTTTTGAAGGTAAGCTTATAGTCAAACCATACCCCCAGGTATCTTAAATCCCTGCATTGCTTAAGAAATTGTCCATACAGTTTAAGGTTTTGGAGAACACTCACATTCAACTGCACTACAGATCCCATCATGCACTTAACTCACACACAGCTGAAGCTCATGAGGACTGATTACCAGGGGTTCGTTCTTTGTACGTGGATTACTCAATTAGCTGGATTTGGTTATTTACGATTTGACACGATCCAGGATCGTTTTATTCTTCAAAACTCATCCGAGAGTTGTTGTCATAGCAACAGGTCTGGTAGCTCAAACCTGCTCAGGAGCAGGCTTATTCCATATAAACAGGATTAGATCAGGTCATTTCAAGCAAAGGTAATACTTACAGTAGTAGCTTATAAACACTGTGGAAAATAGTAAAATAGTTGAAAGTGTAAAGCATGCAACCATTACAAAGTTCGCACCCACACACACACACACACATGCTATAGTGATTCCAGCGGTATGAATCAGCGGTTTTACTGTCTTTTCTTTATTACAAACATGCACGGTTTTAAAAACTTTTAAACAAATTTTTGGTGTGCAGCTGATCACAGAGAGTTGGAACAGATCTTTTAATCCCAGTTTCTTTGCAAATCCTGTATTGTGGACATGTTTATAGGCGTTACTACAGAGACATGTTTATATGCAGCTGTCAATCTATTCAGGGGGTGGGTAAAACTGCACTTGTACTTCATGTGGCCCTCAAAATCGCTGGGATTTAACATCAAGAAATAAAAAAAAGAGACTTCTTTTTTTTATATCAACATGACAGTGGACATGTTATATACACAGCTCTGTACACTATACACAGCTCTGTCCAAACAGCTTCCAAAAGTTGATTTTGCATCATAGGTGCCCTATAATTTAGGTTTTTTACTGCAAATTGCCCTGGTGGATCATGGGAGTGGGTGGGGCTACTACTGCGTACTTTGCTCAAAATGGGTTTGCGCTGATTTTTAGTAAAATGTGCTATTCAAATAAACTTGAATTGAACTGTACAATTACAGAAATCTGAAATCTATTTATTAACAATGTATTCTTTAAATAATTAATTAAATGCATGTAGAATTACCTAAATTTTTTACCTAAAATTTTTATCAGATACAAGAAATGAATTATAGCCAAGCCAACATTGCATAAATAATTAGCAACAACATCAACAATAGCAATGGAGTCATTTTTTTTATTATTATTACACTCTAAAGTAATTTATTATGATAATTCTGTATGATACATGTTTGCTTATCTGAGTTCGTCATGGAGTCTTTGTATGTCATGTGGTTTTGTTATGTTGATGTTTCAGAGCCTAAGTCTTGTATGAGTTTTGTTTGTTTTCTGTTTGTTTATTTGATACCTTGTAAGACTTCACGAAGACTGTATCATTAAAATTGCACTTGAATCCTACCTTTGGTCCTCGTCTCATCACCGCAATGTGACAGAAAGACTCCGTCAATATTGATTCAGCAGATGGAGAGATTATGCAGCAAGGTAATCGCTCTGAGCGTTATGTGAAGAAATTTTTGCTACTGGCTCCAAGATGCAGTTTGGACGATTTGTGTTTGATGTTCTTCCAAGGAGGACTGTCAGAAAGATCATTCTAATATGCCAGAATTTGATGCAGACTAGGGTCTATATTTGTATATTGAGTTTGCACTCTTACTATCGGGTTCTCCCTTCTCGGTCACTTATGTGGAGGAGGAAAACCCTCAGGAATGCAGGGTGAGAAGTGATTAGCAGGCTCTTGTGGCGAAAAGACCTGCTATTCAATCCACAAGCAAGAGGAGGAAAGCTAGACTTAAACTCCATGCTTACCCCCGACGGTCAAGTCCACAGTCTGTATTAATAGATCCTTCTGTGCTGCTTGATTCTCCCTTACAGCCAGAAAGGCCGGAGCCTTCATCTGAGTCCCACGAAAGGCTGCCAGAGCCGTGTGACTTCCAGTGCTGCCAGAGCTGTGTGAATTCCCAGTGTCGCCAGAGTTGTCTTCTGAGGCCCAAGAAAGGACGGAGCCACTGTCCGAGTTCCATGAAAAAGCTGTCAGAGCTGTGACTTCCCAGCGCTGCCAGAACCATGTGAGTACTTAGTGCCTCTTGAACCTGAACCTCCTGACCCAATGTGTTTGTCTGAACCATTAGTGCTCCCTGATCCAGAGCCGCCGGATCCACTGGGGCTGTCTGAAGCATCAGTGCACTCATTCAAGCATTAAAATTGCACTTGAATCCTACCTTTTGTCCTTGTCTCATCACCGCAATGTGACACTACTACTGACACTACTGTATAATACATATTTAAAAAGTTCAATTTAATATATATACTTACGATAATTATGTAAAAGTGTACTGTCTTTGAACAATTTTTATAGCATTCAAATTATACTTTACAAATATACTTTAATACTAAAATTATATATACTAAAAATCTGTTTAAATATCAGTGGTATTTAGTATACTTTCACAGTTGTACTAATGTACTACTTAAGTTAAGTATACTTTTAATGAGTATATTTATGGTCTTTTTTTTTACTTTAGTAAGAAAAGGTCTGCTCTATTGTGTCGGACAGCAAAGGGGGAAACACCATCCAGCGCATCCGCGATTGATTCCACTGGAGGCTGAAGTGAAAAGATTTTGCTGGGAGTGTGCCACCTGCCAGCGAACGTCACCCCGGAAACCTCACCCCAGCCCGCTCGTACCACTTCCCATTATCGAGGTGCGCTTTGAGCACATTGGTATAGATCTGGTAGGGCCGCTACCGAAATCCGCCCGAAGCCATCAACACATCCTGGTCATCGTCGACTATGCCACCAGGTACTCCGAGGCGGTTCCCCTCTGTCAAGCCCTCTGTTCAGCAGAGTGGGAATCCCCTCTGAGTTATTGACTGACCAGGGCACACCATTTATGTCCCGACTGATGACCGACCTCTGCTAACTGTTCAGGGCAAAACAGCTCCGCACATCTGTTTATCACCCACAGACGGAAGGATTGGTGGAACACTTCGACCAAACCCTCATAAAGATGCTGTGTCGAGTAGTCACAGAGAATGGGCGCGAGTGGGACCTTATGTTACCATACGTGCTCTTCGGAATCAAACAGGTAGCCCAGGCTATAGGGTTCACTCCATTTGAGTTATTGTTTGGCTGTCAGCCACGCAGACTGCTGGATGTGGCCCGGGAGACTTGGGAACAGGAACCCGCTTCCCACCATAGCATAATAGAGCACGTACAGAAAATGCGTGAACGCATAGACCGAGTCACACCCCTGGTCAAGGAACACCTGGCGGCATCCCATCGCACCCAATAACAATAGCCGGCAGCTAGCTCTCTGCAACTCTCACACGGTCGCCCACTGAAGCTAAGCAGGGCTGTGCCCGGTCACTACCTGGATGGGAGACCACATTGGAAAGCTAGGTTGCTGCAGGAAGTGGTGTTAGTGAGGCCAACAGGGGGCGCTCAACCTGCGGTCTGTGTGGGTCCTAATGCCCCAGTATATTGATGGGGACTCTATACTGCTCAGTGAGCGCCGTCTTTCGAATGAGACGTTAAACCGAGGTCCTGACTCTCTGTGGTCGTTAAAAATCCCAAGATGTCCTTCGAAAAAAAGTAGGGGTTTAACCCCGGCATCCTGGCCAAATCTGCCCACTGGACTCTGTTCATCATGGCCTCCTAATCATCGCCATGTAATAATTGGCTTCATCACTCTGTCTCCTCTCCACCAATCAGCTGGTGTGTGGTGTGCAATCTGGCGCAATATGGCTGCCTTCACGTCATCCAGGTGGATGCTGCACACTGGTGGCGGATGAGGAGACCCCCCCCATTGGGTAAAGTGCTTTGAGTTTCTAGAAAATATAAATGTAAGGAATTATTATTATTATTATTATTGCACAAAAGTAAGATAAGGGATTAAAATCTGGGATTTTGAGGCTATCCTGGCTGAATTTAGCCTTGACTCAGTTGCATGAAAGCAGACTAAATTAAGCTTAATTAAGTTACAATGGAGACTTATTATTTGCAGCTAGCCTGCTCAAGGGCTATCTATCAAGGGCTGCTAACAACAAGGCTAAGATTAATCCTAGTGATATATCTGCTGCACACAAGAAAGATGCAAGAAATGAATGTGTTTTTACAGTCACTCCATGCTCTTGGTTACTTACATATTAGAATTAGAAAATTAGGCAACTATTTATTTACACTATTAGAATTTAAAATAAGTACGTTTAATTATATTACCAATAATTTTATATATGTTCATATATGGCCATCTCAGATTTAAATATAGGGCAGATATAGATATGAGAGATAAAAAATAGATGAATGTGTCAGGATTCTGCCACTCCGGTCTTGTAAATTCTTGTTTTGGTGGCAGAGTCCAGACACTAGTCCTGTCTTGTCCTGTATGTTGTGCTCGGCTCGAGTTATCTCGGGTCGAGCACTCGTTTAATGTCATTGTGTGTCTCTGTTTGAGTGCCATCGTGACTGCGCTCGGGCCGTGCATGCGCGCTCTTGTCCTGGTGTGTTTTGTTGTGGTGTTTGCAGCATGGTGTTTCGTTCTCAGCGCTGCAGTCAGTCGGTTTCAGTTTCGGTTGGCGTTGGGATCGGAACATGCACGTGTGAGCACATGGTAAGGTGTTTTCACTTATTGTGTGCTCGTGTCTTGCGTTATGTTTGTGGTGTTGTCTAAGCATGTGGCTCGGTGTTTACATTGTGACCACGTGCTTTAGTTTTGTGCTTTGTGAACACACGGTTAATGAGTTCTCTCATTGGCTGCGTGTTCTAGTCTCGTTTCATGTGAGCACATGGCTTGTGTTGTTTCTATGTGTCATGTGCTCTCCTGTCTATTGTCTAGTCCCACCCTACTTGTTAACCCATTATTAGTTTATCCTGTTTACCTGTCTGTTTGTTAATTATTTCTGCTTATATTCTCATGTCTGCTGTCCTGTGCCAGTTCGTCATCATATCTTGCCTTGTCCTGTTGTGTGTTCCAGCCCTGATCCCTGCCAGCCTGCCCAGTCAAGTTTGTTTATTTGTTTTGTTAATGTTTTCCCCCTCGGGGTAGTTTGTTTTGTCTCATTTTATTTTTATTATTAATAAACCCATTTTTAGTTCTGCATTTGAGTCCTCGCTCCTTTCCCCACCCACTGACCGTGACAGTACGAACTGGCCACAAGAGGATGCCCAGCTCTCTCCCAGCAAGAAGGACCCCAAGACCAACCCCTAGCCAGAGGACTGCCTCACCAGCAGAACTATTGCCCCTTCGGCATCTTCACTGAAGGTCTCCTTGAGGCAGTCCGGGGGTTTGGGTTCAGCGAGACCAACCTCATCCACATCTTTCTGGCTGGATTGGATGAACCATTCGATTGGGAGGAGCTGAGTGAACTTGGAAAATGGACTTATTGGGAGGTAGACTTACAGGGAATATGCCTGCCTCAGGAAGGAGAGGGAGATCCTGCAGGGGGAATGGAGCCCTCTCACCAGCACCACCTCCCAGCCCATGACCAACCCCCAAGGGTTAACCCGCACCCAAAAGAGGAGATTGAAGAGGAAGGCCTCTTCAGCCAAGATGGCTCCAGCCTCAGAGCGCCCGCCAGTGTCGACTCCAGCCTCAGAGCGCCCGCCTGTGTCGGCTCCCGCCCCAGAGCGCAGCTCAGTGCCTGCACCGCCCAGGCTTCTAGCCCTGCGTGCACCACCTAGACGTCTTGCCCTGCCGACCCCAGCCCGGCTCCTAGCCCTGCCTGCACCACCTAGACGCCTTGCCCTGCCAGCCCCAACCCGGCTCCTTGCCTTGTCGGCACTACCCAGACGCCTTGCCCTATCAGCCCCAGCTCGGCTTCTTGCCCTGTCGGCCCCAGCCCGGCTCCTTGTTCAGCCGGCTCCCCACAGGCCTCAAGCCCAGCCAGCTCCCCACAGGCCTCCAGCCTTGTCTGCCCTGACCGATCCTCCCTGGGTCATCCCTCCTGCTTCTCCCTGGTGTGACACTCTGCCACCCTGGACGGTCCCTCCGGCTCCACCCTGGCCCCCTGCCGGGGTCCCTGACCTGCGGAACCCGTCTGTCCCTCCGGTCCCGCCCTGGACTGTCCCTCCTGGTCCTTCCTGCTTCCCAGCCTGGACTTCCGATCCTGCTGCCCTTCCTGTCAGCCAGGGTCCCTGAACCCAGACACTAGTCCTGTCTTGTCCTGTATGTTGTGCTCGGCTCGAGTTATCTTGGGTTGAGCACTCATTTTCTGTCATTATGTGTCTCTTGTTTGAGTGCCATCGTGACTGAGCTCGGGCCGTGCATTCTCCCGCCTGATGCGGGCGCTCAAGGTCCGGGCGTGCTCTAGATGCGAGCTCTTGTCCTGGTGTGTTTTGTTGTGGTGTTCGCGGCATGGTGTTTCATTCTCAGCGCTGCAGTCAGTCGGTTTCAGTTTCGGTTGCCGTTGGGATCGGAACATGCATGTCGCATGTGTGAGCGCACGGTAAGGTGTTTTCACTTATCGTGTGCTCGTGTCTTGCGTTCTGTTTGTGGTGTTGTCTAAGCACGTGGCTCGGTGTTTACATTGTGGCCGCGTGCTTTAGTGTTGTGCTTTTGTGAACACGCGGTTAATGAGTTCTCTCATTGGCTGCGTGTTCTTGTCTTGTTTCATGTGAGCACATGGCTTGTGTTGTTTCAATGTGTCATGTGCTCTCCTGTCTATTGTCTAGTCCCACCCTCGTTGTTAACCCATTATTAGTTTATTATTATTATTATTTGTTTTGTTAATGTTTTCCCCCTCAGGGTAGTTTGTTTTGTCTTTTATTTTATTTTTATTATTAATAAACCCATTTTTAGTTATGCACTTGAGTCCTCGCTCCTTTCCCCACCCACTGACCATGACAGAATGATTAGAGAAAAAATACATAAACAGTGCTCAGCATAAATGAGTACACTCCTTTTAAAAATGAATATTTGTATCCACTTCTCAGTGAATATAGACAATTTTTGGTGCATTTAAACAGTTGGTTTCATATAAGTTATTCATTCATTCATTCATTCATTTTCTTTTCGGCTTAGTCCCTTTATTTATCTGGGGTCGCCACAGCGGGATGAACCGCCAACTTATCCAGCATATGTTTTACGCAGCGGATGCCCTTCCAGCTGCAACCCATAACTGGGAAACATTCATACACACTCATTCACTACGGACAATTTTTTTTTTTTTTTTTTAGCTTACCCAATTCACCTATACCACATGTCTTTGGAAACCGGAGCACCCGGAGGAAACCCACGCGAACACGGGGAGAACATGCAAACTCCACACAGAAATGCCAACTGACCCAGCCGAGGCTCGAACCAGCGACCTTCTTGCTGTGAGGCGAACGTGCTACCCACTGCGCCACCGCGTCGCCCCATATAAGTTATATTCATTAAAAGTTTGTTCACTTATCTTTAAATATAGAAAGATAATAAATTTAAATGAGATAATGCAAAAAAAAAAATGACAAACTAGAAAATGTCAACATATTTAATTTTTATTTTTTTGGATTGGGATGATGATGAAACATATAATAAACAATATAGACTCAATTAGAAAGAAAAATCTTAAATGAAAGCGATATATAAATGATCATATAGATGACGATTAAATAACCTAGATAAACTAAACAGATAAAATAGACGTGCAATATTGGGTAAGTGTTTGCAATAATAATGATAAACATGATTAAACATGGTAAATTCATTCCCCCTGAGTAGTATGAATGTCCACTGGTCACATTTAAGACAAAGTAAACAATTTAATTTGTTAAAACGTCTCACCTTATATGTTTCTATTAATTCTCTGAATGAAACTAATGGGAGTTCCCAGATTGGTGGACGGGAGGAGCGTTTTTCAACTCGTTACCTGATTGGGTCACATCGGGTTTTATCCATACTTGCATCATTGATTCTGTGATCGATCCTGTGGTCTGTTAACAAATTCCTTGAATATGCACTTATTTTGGCTATCTTATCCTGGCTTGACATAGCGACTTGTTCTCATCCTGGATCAGCAAATGTGCAATGGACTAAGCCTGGAGGACCCGATTTATCTAGGTCAAGCACCGCTTTTTCCATTATCCTGGCTTTCTTGATTCCAATTTTCTGCAATATCCCTCAGGGGTCCGTTCTTCATACAAGGATTACTCAATTAGCTGGATTTGGTTATTGACGATTTGACACGATCCGAGGGGTATTGCACAAAAGTACAATAAAGAAAGTCAGAATAAGAGAAAAAGCGCGGCTTAACCTAGTTTAATCTGGTCCTCCTGGCTTAGTCAGCTTTAGTACAATTTGTGTATGATAAATGTTTTTTTTTTAAGGAATAATAATTTAAGCAGTCATGCACGTTTTGACAGCTATTATGGCGGTGATTTGATGCTTCACAAATGTTGCAGACGCCTTTACCAATATCAAAATGTTTTTTTGATGCAAAATATATTAAAACAGCCAGTTATTCCTTACGCCGATTAAGAAACTTGAATAGGCCTAGGCTACTACAATAAAAAAATCTGCTCTAAATTCATTCATTTTCTTTTCGGCTTAGTCCCTTTATTAATCTGGAGTTGCCACAGATGAATAAATCTGCCGCCAATTTATCCAGCATATGTTTTATGCAGCTGATGCCCTTCCAGCTGCAACCCATCACTGGGAAACATACTCTATCATACACACACATACACTAAGAACAATTTTAGCTTACCCAATTCACCTGTACTGCATGTCTTTGGATTTGTGGGGGAAACCGGAGCACCCGGGGGAAATCCACGCGAACATGGGGAGAACATGCAAACTCCACACAGAAATGCCAACTGACCCAGCTGAGGCTCGAACCAGCAACCTTCTTGCTGTGAGGCGATCATGCTACCCCCTCTGCTCTAAATGCAAACCTTAATACATTGCTAAATACTCTTGACACATGAAAGTTTAAAGCCTGCAGCCCACAACAAAAGTGGAAAGTTATTGTGTATCATATTTAACAACCCCCTTACTACAAGTTTTATGTAATTTTGCTCATATGGATAATTGAATATTAATCAGATGATGTCATTACGCTGCTGTGGCATCAGCCAATCGTTGCATTGCTGATCACGATTTCAAGGATCGAGAAGCACCCACCAGCACCCACTGACATGCATGCAGCAAAAAATGTTTTAAATTAGCGTGTTGTTATTAAACCAACCAAATAGTGAACGCATAGTAACAATAAATTATTTAATTCAACTCACACCAGGGGTTTTTGGCTTCACGTTTAGGGTGTTTAAAAAAAAAAAAAAAGAAAAAGACAAAAAAAAAGACAAATAAACAGACCAGACTCCAAGGGTTCAAAAAAGTGATTTATTTGTCCAGTGTAAAAATTTTACAGAGAACCCCAAGAAGCCTAATTTCCTCTACCTGTTCAATAGGCACACTCATTACAGAAACATTTAATTGTGGTTTACATTTGAATTGAAAGTTTGATCCAAACACAATACTTTTGATTTTTGTCAAATTTAAAACCATCTTATTATTCTGTACCCACTTTACCACAAATTGTAACTCCTCACCTAAATCAGCAGATAATTTTTCTATCGATGCCGCTGGTAGATATAATGTTGTATCATCTGCATACATAACTGCCTTGCATGCTTTAAAACCAAAGGAAGATCATTGGTAAAAATAGAAAATAAAAATGGTCCTAAACAACTTCCTTGAGGCACACCACATTGCAACTCTTTCACTTCCGAACAACTTCCATTATAAAATACACATTGACTCCTACTAGTCAGATAACTTTTAAACCAATGCACAGTTTGAGAAGTAAATTTATAACATTTAAATTTTTCAAGCAATAATTTATGATCAGGGCGTCACGGTGGCGCAGTGGGTAGCACGTTCGCCTCACAGCAAGAAGGTCACTGGTTCGAGCCTCGGCTGAGTCAGTTGGCGTTTCTGTGTGGAGTTTGCATGTTCTCCCCGTGTTCGCGTGGGTTTCCTCCGGGTGCTCCGGTTTCCCCCACAGTCCAAAAACATGTGGTATAGGTGAATTGGGTAGGCTAAATTGTCCGTAGTGTATGTATGTATGTGTGTGAATGAGTGTGTTTCCCAGTGATGGGTTGCAGCTGCGTAAAACATATGCTGGATAAGTTGGCGGTTCATTCCGCTGTGGCGACCCCAGATTAATAAAGGGACTAAGCCGAAAAGAAAATGAATGAATGAATGAATTTATGATCCAGTACATCAAAAGCAGAGCTAAAATCTAACAATACTGTTCCTACTAAATTATCATCAATCTGTACTAAACAATCATCAATTATTTGTGCTGTTCCTGTTGAATGTCCTACTCGATATGCATGCTGAAAGTCAGAGAATAAATTGTTTTTCTTTAAAAATTATTGAATTTGTTCACACACTATCATTTCAAACACTTTACTAAGAACTGGCAATAAACTTATTGGTCGACTATTAGCCCTACTAAAACTCAGTGCTGCATTTTTCTGTAAAGGAATAACCTTTGCTTCTTTCTAAGCTAAAGGGAAAATTCCTTCTTTAATACTATAAGACCGGTGCCAGGATACCTACACCCACACACCATCTTCCTGTTGTAAAACAAAGAAAGAATCCACACACTCCTGATCAAAGATCATCTTTTCGAGAAAAGGACCAAGAACATCTTCCCGAACCACAGGGGACCTAAATCCGAGGGGATACTTTCCTTCAACAATAAATCCCCCACTGAGACATCATAAATATCATACACCAGCGAACCACAGAGTCACACCTCATCCTGGATTACCATTTGTTCCTTCCTTCTCCTTCCTCACAGCATGGAGCACCCAGAGGCTCACCTAAAGACTTTACACAAGAGAAGAACACACTACACATACACAAAACACACACATGTTTGGTAACATTTGAAAAGTCTCAGTGCAACTGGTAAAATGGTCTCATTCCCATAACAACATAATGTAATAATAAAGTCTTACAAACTCCACTCAGAGATGAGACATATCTCTCACCTCTTGAGATTCAAGTAACCGCCCACTACATGCAGATGAGGTGCAACCCCTGAAAACAACAAGAACCAATCACTACCATATTCCTGTTGTAAATAACACTTCTTTGATCTGTCTGGGCATTTAAGAGAAGCTGGCAAAAATATCAGGGAATCTGTAGTCAGATCTCCCGCACAAATCGCTGTGTGTCGTTTCCTGCCAGGTATGCAATTTTTTATATGTCTTATATTGATTATTATTGAATTGGATTATTGAATTATGTCTTGTAACCTGGCTAATAAAATTGTCATGTTTTGAATTCATCTTGTATTCTTCTGAAATTAATATCTCTAATAGATCCTGTTATATCCTAGTTACCGCAGATCCCGTTCGGGTTAGTGACGAGCTACAAATCCAAATTAGGTGGAGCTTAGACGCCCACCAGCCGAGACTTTTAGAATAAACGGCTAATCTTGATACTAGTTTAAGTGTTCTTAGACCGTGGAGGCTGATAATGTAATTTTCCGTTTAGAACAATGAATGGATTGTCTGACCAATCTAAATAGGGTAGCCATAACCTCTGATTATTGTAATGTTATTCTATCTAAGTGTACATAGTGTGTCCACTATGGCATGATTATACAAAGCCGCCATTAGAGATTATAAGGTTGGTCTATGGATCTCTGTGGGGTGGTCATGACCTCTGGTTAGATATAACTATTGCTATAATTAGATGTTCATAGTCTAGGCTGACCATAAAAAGGTGTACGTTCTGGAGATGAGTTGCAGGGTGCAGCCACACAGACGATACCGGTCACCTACCTCTGGCAGTATACAAGAACTGAACAGTCTGTGATCGGACACCGACGTATGGCACCGCGTACAGCTCAAAGCGACTTGAGAATCAAATCATTATGAGTATTAATTCAGTATAAACAAGATATCTAACATTGACCCAAATTACACAATTAAATTATGATCAAAGTAAGTATATCATATATTATCTTATGGAGTCAGATAAACGAAGGTAATTGTTTAAATTCATTTGACCTGAACATTGTTTTCATAAAATAAAGGAAAGACGAGAACACGTGTGAACCCTTCACCACGCCTCCGGAGACCGCCGTTGGCCCGAGCGGGTGGACCTTACAATACTCATATTGAAAATATGGCAGACTGGTTCCGCCAAACAATTGGCTACTAATTTTACAAGGCGACCATCTAAGTTATTCCTTCCCGATGGTTTAATCTAAATTTATTATTGATAATTTTTGTTCCACTTGTTGTACATTTACTTCCTCCAATTCAAAACATAGAGCTGGGTTATCACTTACTATTTTTTCAATTTGTTTTCACTTGATATAATATTATCAATTAACATTTCCTCTCTAAGCTTATTCACATTATTTGTTTTTTAAAATCATTAAAATAATTGCCAATTTCATCTGATTTAGTTAAAAATAAATCACCTGTCTCAATAAAACACCTGATTTCCTACCCATTATTTCATTAATAATATTCCGCAATTTTTTTCCACCATATTTATTTTCACTTATTTTTACTCTATTTTTACTCTTTCTACCATTACGCTCTCCAGTTCATCATCAATCCATGGTGCCCTAATATTCTTCACTGTGTGTTTTTTTCATAGGCGCATGTTTATCCACCAAAGAATAAAATAATCTTTCAAAAGCTGCTGATGCATCATCAGGATGACCTTCCTTGTAAACATCAGCCAAACAAATGTTATTTACATCATTGCAAAATAAGTCCTGACAAAATTTCCTATATGATCTTTTATAAATTACTTTTGGTCTTCCTTTAGGTACCATTGTTTTTTTAGCAATCGCTATTATACTATGATCACTACACCCAATGAACAGATACACCCTTAGAACACATTTCCAGAATTTGTATAAATATGGTCAATACAAGTAAATGTTCTCTCACCAAGACTATTTACATGAATTCTTGTTGGTTGATCAATAACTTGTGTTAAATTACACGCATTAATTACATTCACCACTTTTATTTAAATTACGCATCAAGTAAATTTCATTTCCTGTGTCACATACATTACCAATCATATCACACAATTCACTTAAATAACAACTATTTGCACATGGTGGTCTGTAACAACAACCAACAAATAATGATTTGACAAATGGTAACTGTACTTGTAGCCACAGAACCTCTACATCTACAGACATTAAATATTGCCTTATCTTTACTGGAATATGACTTTGAATGTATATGGCAACCCCTCCACCATATATATTTTTTTATCTTTCCTATAAATATTATAACCATTTATATTTACTACATCATCTGAAAATGCTTGATCAAGATGTGTCTCTGTTACTGCTAAAACATGAATATTATTTGTAATCAAAACATCAGATATTTCATCAAGTTTTTTCCGAAGACTACAAATATTAATATGACCTAATTGTAATCCTTTCCTAAGCGGAATCATGCAGAATGGACTCATAACTGAAGCGCTGTTCAGTGTGTGACCAAATCAAATAGCCTACACACACATTTATCAAAATGTCCATCGCTTGGTTTACATGGTTTACATCTAACTGAAACAGTTAGAAAGCAAACTTTTAAATTAATGAATTTTCCCTTTTATAAAAACGAATAACATAATAATCCGGAGCAATGAAATATTGGCACTGGCTTTCATCAGACAATATATCTGAGGAAAAAAAAAACTAAAACATGCTAACCTTCTGTAACTGATTGACTCAAAACCAAATGGGAAATTAGAAGCATGGATTTTGAAGATATTTCTTTAGGATTTCTGCTCAGCTGACGTTTAAAGTAAACGTTTTAAAGATAACCCTATTTTAATTATTTATTTTAAAGCACTCATTTAGAAAGTATTGCAAATGTGTTTTTTTCTGATTTTGACAGCCTTTTCAAAATTTTAAAATCACGTTATGTAATTAATTTTCTATGCTTGTACGCCTACTTTAGTAAAATAGAAAACATATATAATCATCCAATATAAAACAAGTGAAAAATTAGATTATACAATAATATAAATTAGCAAATTAATAATAATAATAATAATAATAATAATAATAATAGCAAAAAAAGTAACTTTTGTGAGGCCATAAAATTAATGGGGTCCCTGGGTTTGCTATAGCCCCAGGGCCCAATATGTTCGTAATTCGACCCTGTATATACAATCAAAAACATTGATAATACACAAGCTTGCAAGAACATCCTGGAAAGGTAATTCCAGACAATGAAAACTCCACAATCCAAAAAAGATTGGAAGTTGTTAGTTGCCCTCGTGTTGGCCATGCTGTTCCCTGTATATTGATTCTTGCTTCATGTCAGGTGACAGGTCTTCCTCCAACTTGTTCTTAAAGAAAATACAAACACTAAAACGTTAAGAGGAATAAAATGGACTGGCAGCTTTGTAAAAATGTCTCTCATGTGACAGTGTCAGTTATATACAAGCCGTTCATGCACACAAATCAATTGAGGGACCATTTCAAATCCATTTCAAACACTAATGGGCCAGAAAACAGACGTTCCGAATTTTGCAACTATATACCATTGGAGATCACATATTCTTTGAGAGGAAAGGGTGAATTATCTAAAAAAGATTTGGAATCCATTTTTGAATTATATAAAAGCAGTACCACATGATTTGATTTGATGAAATAGTTTTCCCCATTGGTTTATACTGTATCTTCTCCCTTTTGATTTATTTATTATAAGTTTATTTATTAATTTTTATATAGGGAATGGATCCACCCTCAATGTCCATGACCGAGGAGCCCTTGAGCCAAACGGCTGGCCACTTATTGTGTGTGTTCACAATACACTGCTGTTAATGTGTGTGCTTGGATGCAGAGGACAAATTCCAAGTACATTCTGTTTGCTACCAAACTCGACCATCAAGTCACTTAATTTAGGATTTCATTCATTCATTTTCTTTTCGGCTTAGTCCCTTTATTAATCTGGGGTTGCCACAGCGGAATGAACCACCAACTTATCCAGCATATGTTTTACGGAGCGGATGCCCTTCCAGCTGCAACCCATCACTGGGAAACATCCATACACACTCATTCACACACATAAACTATGGACCATTTAGAATCAGAATCAGAAAGAGCTTTATTGCCTTGTCACACATACGAGGAATTTGTTTTCGTGACAGAGCTTCTACAGTGCAACAGAATTACAGAGACAGGACAAAAAACAGATTAATAAATATATTTTAAAAAATAAAAGTAAATAGTGAATGCAAATATACAAATTGACAAGTGTATGTACAGGTATATTACTATATATAACATTATATGGCAGCTGTTATGTGCAAATTGGCATGTAATCAAGTGTTAATGAGATGAATTGCCTGAGGGAAGAAACTGTTTCTGTGTCGGGCTGTTCTGGTGCACAGTGCTCTGTAGCATCGACCAGAAGGTAAAAGTTCTGCTTGCTCTGGATAAGTACAGTTCTTGGAGAGTAGGGAGGGTTGTACCAGTGATTCGCTCAGGAGTCCGAACTATTCGACGTAGTCTTCGGAGGTCGGATTTGGTAGCTGAGCTAAACCAGACAGTTATTGAAGTGCAGAGGACTGATTCAATGATGGAAGTGTAGAACTGTTTCAGCAGCTCCTTTGGAAGGTTGAACTTCCTCAGCTGACAAAGGAAGTACAACCTCTGTTGAGCTTTTTTGACAATGGAGTCAATGTGAGTGTCCCACTTCAGATCCTGAGAGATGGTGGTGCCCAGGAACCTGAATGACTCCACTGCTGCCACAATGCTGTCCATGATGCTCAGTGGGGGGAGAGCAGTGGGGTTTCTCCTGAAGTCCACTATCATCTCCACTGTTTTGAGCGTGTTCAGCTCCAGGTTGTTGTGACTGCACCAGACAGCCAGCTCCTTAATCTCCTGTCTGTAAGCAGACTCGTCGCCATCCTGAATGAGGCCGATAAATGTGGTGTCGTCTGCAAACTTCAGGAGCTTGACAGAGGGTTCCTTTGAAGTGCAGTCATTCGTGTACAGGGAGAAGAGCAGAGGGGAGAGGACACACCCCTGGGGGGTGCCAGTGCTGATTGTGCGGGTACTGGATGAGAATTTTCCCAGCTTCACCACCTGCTGCCTGTCTGTTAGGAAGCTGTTGATCCACTGACAGACAGAAGTGGGCACTGAGAGCTGAGTTAATTTGGGCAGGAGAAGTTTTGGGATGATAGTGTTAAAAGCCGAGCTGAAGTCAACAAACAAGATCCTCACATAGGTCCCTGGTCTGTCTAGGTGTTGCAGAACATAATGCAGTCCCATATTGACTGCATCATCCACAAACCTGTTTGCTCTGTAGGCAAACTGAAGAGAGTCCAGTGAGGGTTCAGTGATGTCCTTCAGGTGGGCCAGTACCAATTTTTCAAAAGACTTCATGACCACAGATGTTAGCGCCACTGGTCTGTAGTCATTTAGTCCTGTAAGTTTGGGTTTCTTTGGGATGGGGATGATGGTGGAGCATTTGAAGCAGGAGGGCACTTCACACAGCTCCAGTGATCTGTTGAAGATCAGGGTGAAGATGGGGGCCAGTTGGTCAGCACAAGATTTTAGACAGGCTGGTGTTACAAAATCTTTTTTCCTCTTCTGTTTTTGAAAACCTGGTGCACATCATCTTCACTGAACTGAAGTGCAGGTGTGGGGGAGACGGGGGTGGTGGAGGGTGGTGGAGGTGTTGATGGTGGTGTGAAGAGCAGTTCAGAGTGGGTGTGGGGTGTTTTCTCAAACCTGCAGTAAAACTCATTCAGGTCGTTTGCAAGTCGTTCGTTGTCTACAGTGCTGGGGGATGGTTTCTTGTAGTTTGTGATATTTTTCAAACTTTTCCACACGGATGCTGAGTCGCTGGAAGAGAACTGACTTCTTAGTTTCTCAGAATACTTCCTTTTTGCCACTCTGATCTCCTTTTTCAGTGTGTATTTGGCCTGCTTATACAAGGCCCTCTCCCCGTTCCTGTAAGCAACCTCCTTGGCCTGACGTAGCTGTCTGAGTTTTACAGTGAACCATGGTTTGTCATTGTTGTATGTGAGTTGAGTCCTGGTAGGAATGCACATGTCTTCACAGAAACTGATATAAGATGTTACAGTCTCTGTGAGCTCATCCAGATCGTTTGCTGCAACTTCAAAAACCCTCCAGTCAGTGAGGTCGAAACAGGCTTGTAGATCCCGCTCTGTTTCGTTAGTCCATTTTTTCACAGATCTTAATACAGGTTTGGCTGTTTTCAGTTTCTGCCTGTAGGTTGGTATGAGATGAATCAAACAATGGTCAGAGTGCCCCAAAGCTGCTCGTTGGACAGAGCGGTATGCATCCTTTATTGTGGTATAGCAGTGATCCAATGTTACTGTCTCTTATGGGACATGTAACATGCTGTCTATATTTTGGCAGTTCGCGGGATAGTTTTGCTTTGTTAAAATCCCTGAGAATTATTAAAACAGAGTCCAGGTGTTGTTGCTCTATTACCGTGATCTGATCAGCTAGTTTCTGTATCGCCAGGCACGCGTGCGCGTGCGGAGGAATGTAAACACTGACGAGGATGAACGAGCAGAACTCACGCGGCGAGTAGAAAGGCTTACAGTTAATAAACAGTGCTTCTAGGTCGGGACATCTTTAAAACTGTTACATCTGTACACCACCTTTCATTGATGTAAAAGCATGTCCCACCACCCCGCGATTTCCATGTTGATTCTCCAACGCAATCCGCTCTGAACAGCTGATAGCCCGGTAGATGAAGTGCGTTGTCCGTATTGGCGTCGTTCAGCCAGGTTTCCGTGAAACACAGAGCAGCAGAATGCAAAAAATCCCTGTTTGTCTGAGAGAGCAGAATGAGTTCGTCTATTTTGTTGGGTAGAGAGCGGAGATTCGCCAGATGGATGCTAGGCAACGCAGTTCGAAATCCGCGCTGTCTGAGTTTCACAAGCGCGCCTGCTCGCTTCCCTCGTCTGCGCGCCCAAAAGCATTTGAGCAGCACCGCAGCTCTGCCAATTACAATGTCCAACAAAACATCACATAAATCCAAGTCTGGAAAAACATTTGGTGGTGTATGTGTCCGAATCTCCAACAATTCGTCTCTGGTGAAACTAATTGTAGGAATGTGACTCAAGACGGGACAAACTAACAAAAACAACTGCAGAGCACGACACAGAGTTTAGCCTACCCAATTCACCTATAACGCATGTTTTTGGACTTGTGGGGGAAAGCGGAGCACCCGGAGGAAACCCACGCCAACACGGGGAGAACATGCAAACTCCACACAGAAACGCCAACTGACCCAGCCGAGGCTCAAACCAGCGACCTTCTTGCTGTGAGGCGAACGTGCTACCCACTGCGCCAAGGCCGGCGCTCATTGGTCGAGGTAAAGAACCAGAAAGACGCACAACGACGCGAGTTCGCGGCCCGCTTCAACCAGTTATAGAATTCGTGGAATATGTCAGTTTCACGCTGCTGGTGCACGCGTGTCATCAACAACAACAACCCGTTCTCTTTATTCAAATGTTAATTTGACCCACGCACTTTAAATCAAACATTCTCCAACACAATCTCTCTCACGTTAAGTATGTTTTGTTCATACCGGACACCGGAGGGCACTCTCTATAACTATAGAGACTAGACTAACTATAAAGTATAAATATATAAGTATATATAAATATATAAGTATAATATCTAAATTACTAAATATGAAGTATTTAACAATACAGTTTAATATTTAGTTTCAATATGTATGTATATATATATATATATATATTTTTTTTTTTTCTTTTTTTCTTTTATGTAGTTATTTAATACTGGGAGACTGTGAAAATGTGTTTACAGGTACAAATATTTTGAGAATATAAATATGCACAAGAACAACAATGTGAGGGTAAAGATTAACAACTCTTTTTATTTGCATAGATTTTTAAAGTAAAATAAATAATAATAATAATAATAATAATAATAATAAAAGTAAATAATAAATAGTCAACCAAAATAAACATTTAAAAAAGTAGTGTCATTGTAACAAAATAATAATAAATTTCAAACAAAAACAAACATTAACAAACAATTACGACATCAGTCCAAAACAATAACAATAAATATTAAACCCAAAATAAAAATTTACCACAGTAGTGCAATCTTAAAATATCAAACAAAAAAAACATGCACATAATTACCAAGGTAAACTTACCACTATAACCTTACATGTAATTGTAATCAAATAATAATAATAATTATAATAATAATAATATTATTATTATTATTAGACATTATAAACTTACTAGAGTAAATAAATAAAAAAACTCTTTAAAAAAAACACGTATCTGTCACGATCACACAAGGAAGACGAAGGATAAAGTTCAAGGGTGTTTATTCTAGTGATGCACAATAGTAGCAAGGTGAAACAGGTGAATAGCGTTGCAGAGGGTGAGCGATCTCACACACCAACAGTTCAGCTGGTAATTTCAGTTCATGGGTAAATACCAACATAAGAATAGTCCCTTAAACTGGTGTATTGGCATCCATAGGAGGAGGAGAACATCCACGGAAGAGTACAGGAGAATTCAGGAGAGAAGACGAGGAGAACCATGCATCTTTGATTCCAGCTGGTGAGTGAGTGAGTGAGGTGAGTATATATAGTGCGTTGGTGATTGCAGGTGCAGGTACGGGTGATTAGTAATCAGGTGAGGGTTCGTGTGTGGTGGATGGTGAGTGAGAGCATTGATTGGGACTGCAGGAACGAGCAAAGGGTGTGACAGTATCACACACATAGTTCTACGTTTTAGGGACAGCTGTCTATGTTGGGGACTGAAAGTGTCATTTTAAGAAGCTGGAGGCTCATTTCCTGGTTTTCCATAGCCTCGTTCCTCCAGCACAGCCCTCCATTCAAGATAAGACTGAGTCTCAGTCTCTTCGCAGTACCAGTTGCCAAAGTACTGAAGATGTGAGGGTGGCTTTCTTTCTTTTTTGCACTTTCTGCAAAGAATGACGTCTGTCTTTCTCACGTATTTTCTTGTGGCAGTTCCAGCGAGCTCCTGTTTTCTCCTTCTGCACTGCTCAGTGGAATACGGAACAGCTTGACTGAGTGGTGGTGTCTGAGCTGATGGTGGCATTGCTGAAGTCAATAAGATGTTGAAGAGCACCACCTGTGAAGTGCCAGGCACTGTAGAGGCCAGCAGGCTTGGGTCTGTCACTGTAGGAAGCTGCACAGATGGTAAAAGGAAAGGGAGAGAGACAGGTAGTGCTGGTGCAATGATAGAAAACCTTGATGTGAGGGTGGAGCCTGAGAGATGGCTTGAGGTTGTGGCCTCCTATTCAGTTTTGCCTCCCCAGCAGTGTTTGATGGCAGGATAAAAAGGTGAGGCTGCATCAAACTGCCTTCGAAAAGAGCTGGTCCTTTCTGCATAGCTACAGGAAGCTTTCTCAGGTCCTGCCATGGGTGCATCTGGGGCTGGAATGTCCTGCTTCAAAACGTCCTGTTCCTGTGACCTGCAATGCCTGCTGAACCTGGGAAAACATAAAACAACTAATATTAATGAACAATTAATAATACAAAAGTAATCTACTACTATTTGAACATGACTGTGATGTAGCAGCATCACAGCTGCGATAACATAGCAACAGATCACACCATTGTCCATGTATTATTGTTTTTATAAAATGACTACTTCATATAAATTAACATTGAATCATGGATTCAATGGAAGACAATGTTGAGAGCAAATAATCTATCTTTTTATAATGGAGAAGAATACAATATTTTTCAATCTGTGATTCTATACTATTTTTCTATTTTCCTTTTACAATTCTGTTTGCATTGCTTTGATGTGTCTAGAATTTTTTTAGTATCTGCGCATAGTTATGTTATCTTGTTTGTGTTCTAGGTAGGTACTGAAATAGCATATCAATAAATTAGGTCTCTAAAGGGTCACTGTGTTGTTTGCCATATTACACGGCTCCTTAAAAAAGCAGTAAAAGATAAATAATAATAAATAATGTGACACAAAATAAGAAATGATTAGCTTACTTCACCTTCGAATAATGCTGGAGGTGATATTTCACACAGTTATATTATACATATTTTTTAATCATAGCTTTATAGACAATCAACACCCTGTGTTTGCTTAATTTATCATACCTTTTTGTGCTCTCCACACCTGGTGCCACAATCTTCTTAGTGGCCCTGAATCATTCCTGTTTTAGGCTGGATTGGTGATGTGGTGGGTAAACGGTCTTTTTCTTGTCATACTCCCCCAATGCCTGCCATAAGGTTATGATCTTTTCGCACTCTTCTCCAGTCAAGGCCAGACGGTGGTCTCTGAGGCTAACCAAAAACTCTGCCAAATCCTGCACAGCTCCATACCCCTCAATATTATCAGGTCCAACACAATCCTAATTGAAAGATAATTTAGAATCTTTTGTTAGCAGCAACAAAACCAAAAAACCAAAAGTGAAATTGTATTCTGTTATCTCTTTTGTAATGTAATATTGTACATGTAATGTACATTTTATTGCAGACAACATTTTCATTTCCAAAAAGAAAGTATTTTCTACATTTTAGAAACTTGTGTTCTATTACATGTAAAAGCAATGCATTCAAACTATCACTTGAAATTGAAGTTACTTATATTTTAGTCTGTCACTAAATTTAATCTATGTCTGTGAAACAGGGAATTGAAGGGGAATATTGCTGTTAATTATGTTACTGGATTATTAGTAGTCATGCAGTAATGTGTGTGCATTATTATATTATTAGATAATAATTTGTGATGCATTAATATGTGAGCATTATTATATTATTGGTTTATTATTAGTGATGCA
>CAIGQV010001633.1:643274-662549 GCA_903798115.1 Danio jaintianensis | reverse complement strand
TTAATATGTGAGCATTATTATATTATTGGTTTATTATTAGTGATGCAGTAATGTGTGTGCATTATTATATTATTATTTTATAATTAGTGATGCATTAATATGTGAGTGTTATTGATTTATTATTAGTGATGTATTAATGCGTGAGCGTTATTATATTATTAGTTTATAATTAGTGATGAGCCTTATTATATTATTGGTTTATTATTAGAGAAGTGATGCATTAATGTATGAGACAAAATGCATGAGCATTATTATAATTATGGTAGTAAATGATAATAGAAAGTGTAGTAATGTGTAATAGCTGTAGTAAAAATGTTGTAGTAAAACTTTACAGTTTGCTTGGTCGGCTAACGTTAATCTAAACAAATATATCATAACATCTATAACAATTAAAATATCATAATCGTTTTGTAGTAATTAATGTTACTGTAATGGTTATTCATTTAAATCAACTTGTTATAAAAATACTTACTTTACAATTGTTGTCCAGAAATTAATCCGTGACGAAATCTGGGGTTGCTACAGTAGGAATCATGGATGGTATGAGGGCTCTCATTGGCTATAGCGTTCATTGTAACTCGGAACACGATTGGCTGTCGTTACCAAGAATAACGCAAATCTTGGTTCCAGCTCGGAACGTGATTGGCCTGGTGTAACCAAGAATAAAACAAACATTGGTTCCAGCTCAGAACGTGATTGGCCGGTGTAACCAAGAATAACCACGATTTACAGGATTTATTTAATCTTAATTTATAGATTTGATGATTAGGTGTTTTTTTTGCCTTAAACTAGAACATGCTTAAGTATGACTGATTCAAACCTTTATCCACAATATTTGAGTTTTGTTTAGATTATGTTTTGTTTGTTTGCAGTCAGATAGCACATTTAGGAGCTTGTTTAGATGGATTAAAAATGTCAGGAAACTTGGCTTTTTATAATAGTGTACCCAGGGCAAAGTATCATTTGTGCATCCCACTGTCTTTTACAGATTTTCTGCTACGTTACATAAGTTGAAAACTATAATACTGTGTATGGACACTCATTCTTGTCCACCCCTCCCCCTTTGCACTCAAACTTTCTCTTGTCTTTACCTGAGAAAACAGACACACCCAGCATCTTCAGACCTACCAATCACAGCACAGAATAGAGACGCCCAGACTGTTCACTTCCTGTTTCTGTGACAGAGAATGGCTGACTTACTCAAACATGTTCTAACGCAGTCACCGCGGGTCTGCTAAGTTTATGAGAAGTTAAGCAAAGCTGTGCACAAGCTTGAACAGACATTTACTTTTGGATTCCTCTGTAAGACTGCTGGAGGGGGAAGCATAAGGAAAACTGAAACAGAAGGAGGGAAGGAAGATAAGTGTCAATCTGTTCAAACTTGTTTAGGAATTTGAGACAGGACGGAGGAGGGGACAAGAAAGAGAGAGAGAGAAACCGAGAGAAAGACTGAAAGAAACACTGAGAATTTTTTTTACAGTGTTGACAACAATTTTTGCATTAAATAAGACACACAGGCTGGATAATTTAATCAGTGTTTTCAGTAGAGCATTTATCTCACTCAACTTTGGTTCTCTCAAAGGGCAAACACTGATATGTGGAATGTCTATGGATTGTGCAACTCATGTTAGCTTTACTTTATCTAAAAAGTAAAGAAAAAGAGGGAAAGAGACAGAGAAGCGTCCCCCAAGACCCTTCTCAGGTGAGTTCTCTGCGTTATTCCCAAAACTTTTTTTAATTAATTAATTATTTAATTAATTTATTGTAAATTTAGCAAAACAAATTATTCTTGTAAACAAACATGTCCATATCACCAGTAAATATTGCAATGAGAATATTTATTGTCGTAAGTCCTATTCTAAAAGTCATTTTTTTAAATGAATTTCTTAATGCGTTATGTGTTCACTGCATTGATATGAGTCAGCTATGTACATGTTGGTTCAAGCCAATTAAATAATGCTTCGGCTCTTCCTAGGCATGAATAACTTGAAATGCATTGAAAACAAGGTACAAGATTAGTATAGGGCAGTGGTTGGTTCAACTGCATTCTTTGTAATTTTTTTAATTAATACATGTTAGTTTGCTAAACTACTAATAGGCTCATTTACACATATAATATTTCTTCTATAAATACAAAATTTTACGTTATGGCAATTTTTAGTAATTGAATTGATGTGTACACGTGTAAAGAGTTACATATAAACAGCAACATTTGTTATATATCTTAACATCACATTAGACTAGATTTGAAGAGACTTGTTTGAGAACAGTATAGTTCCATTGTGTTGCTATAAATTATATGTTAGACTATAGTGCAAGAAGAACCAAGGGCATGGGTTCAATTGCCTGGAAATATAAAATAGGATAAAATGTATTAACATTTAAGATAAGCATTAGCCAAATTAAGCAATGTTAACATTTTATTCAATACATTGAAAAAATAGTTGAAACAAGACAATTGCAACAAGCCAACATGCTACAATAAACTTGAAAGTTAAAAGGTAAAACTCCAAAGAATATATTTCACTGTGACTGTCTTAAAAAATACATTTTAATTAATTGATTTATTGATGTCCAGAACATTTGATCCCTTTTAGGTTCTCTGTGTTGCCATGGAAATCAGTCAAAATAATTGGGCCCCTCAAGACACTGTGCAAATGCAGACCTCTTAAGGTGCAAAAGGCTGTGTCAATTCAGTGCAAGTTTAAACAACAAATTATGGACAGAGAAAGAGCAATGATGCAAGATTCATGTGATGGGACTAGGGAGAGGGACAGATTCCCTGCAATTAGAAGAAGAGAAATGGACTGGAAAGAAATAGCGATACAGAAAGATGGAGATCAATATGCAAATGGTAAGTCATCATTGTTTGAGCACACTGTACATGGAGAACGAGACAATGAAAGTAAAAGAGGGGACACTTTTCCGAGGATGACAAAACCAAACAGAGAGAGAGGTAAAAGAATTCCACCTTCAGAGAATGAAAGGAAACGTCGCATGGGAAGACCAAAGGACACAATGTATGAGGATGAAAGAGAGAGGGAAAGAAGAAGATACAGAGATATGGACACACAGAATGAAAGAGAAAGAGCATTAAACAGGGTGGAGGGGAGGATAAATGACACAAGAAGGCTCATGAAGGAGCAGTCAGATAAAATAAGGGAACAGGAGTTTGACTTAGGAATGAGAGAGAGAAGGAGAGAAGGTCATACAGGGACCAGTGACCTTACAGGAATGAGGGAAAAAGAGACAGACAGAGAGAGAGACAGATATAGAAAAAGAGACAGAGAGGCCAGGTATTATCCACGACCCATAGAAAGAGAGACAGAGAGTTTTTCAGACAAGGTATGGAGGACTGAGAGACAGAAGGGGGTAGAAAGATCTAGGAAAAGAGATACAAAAAGTGAAGGAGACAGTGATGAAGACAGAGGTAAGGAAATGAACAGAGAAGCGGTTACTAAATCTGGACACAAACTCTACAAAAGTGAAGGAGATAGTGAAGCAGACCGAAGGGTAGACCGAGTTAGAGAGAGAGACAGACGTAGAGACAAAGAAACACAGAGACATAAAGAAATGGTGAGGCCTAGAGAAAAAGACTACAGGGAGACAGGCTACTGTGATAAAAAAGGAATGAGAAAAGATAAAAGGCTTGACAGAGATGTATACTCAAACACACCTGAGAGAGGAAGATACAGAAGTGCAGAAATAGAGAGGGATAGATATTCTGAAAGAAAGATTGAAGAGAGGGAGAGGTGGAGGAGAGAGAGCAGAGAGCCAGACAGAAGCAAGATGGAGACAAGTGGACAAAGTACTGGAGAGATGATTTCAGGAGTTGAAATTGAGAAAGAACGAAAGAGGTCAGTAGGGGAGAACCTTGAGGACAGAAATAGAAAAAACGCTTCTGAGAGTGAAAAGGAGAAGTTAAAAGGAAGAACAGATGGAGAGCAGGAAGTACGGATTGCACTGAGGGAAGAAGAGGGTGGACAATTTGTTGTTAAGGAAGCAGTTGCAAAAAAAATTAAGGGCAGAATAATGAAAATGTGGCTGGAACCCCGAAGTGAGAAAAAAGAATCCATTTTAGAGCAGGAGGACAGAGACAGAGAGAGAGAAAGGGAGAGGTACAACCAAAGATACAAACAAAGTATGAATTATGAAGAAGATCCTGCAAGAAATAAAGAAAACAAGAGAAAGAGTACTGAGGACAAGTATAGGGCTGTGGAATTTGTGAAGGATGTAGATGTAGAACGGAATGAAAAAATAGATAAACAAGGGGACATGGTTTATGACAAAGAAGCCATGGAACCAGAATGGCAGACAGAAAGAGAAATTTGGGGTAATAACATGGAAGTGGATAAAAGAGAGGAAGAGAGAAGGATTGATCAACACAACTACTTAGCAATTGAGGAAGGAAGTGAGGGAGAATCAGAAGCAGAGAAAGACAGAACAATATCAGCAGATGATGGATTTGTGACAGTCTCTAGTGGAGGAGATGATGCAGAGGAAGAGGACTTTGAGGACTGTAAGGATTTCTGGAATGGTGAAGTTCCCACTGATATCTCTGGATGCTCAGAAGCTACACAGGGTGGAGAGAGAGAACCCCTAAGGGTTTTTTGTGTGATTGGTCAAACCCCTATTGAGTCACAAACCAAACAGAATGCAAATATAGATACTGCTTCTGAGGAAGCCACCAATCAGCATTCAGATCATAACATGGACATCCAAGGTGTTATAATGATTGAGGATGCAAATGAAGCATTTGAAAAGATTGAACACAATGAATCTGACATAGAAAGAGCAATGGATGACCTCACTCTTTCTCCTAATGAGGAAAAAGTGGAGGAAACAGCAGATAATGACCAGGGAACAGATGACATAACATCACTGGAAGGTCAAATGATTCCTTCCAAAGAGGGAACAGAAGAAGACCCTGCAGAGCCTTCTGAAACTTTAGACCCCTGCAATGATAACGGACATAGTGAAGATGCATTACACAGAAGAGAAATGGAAGCTACTGCAAACACAGAGGAGCATTTTGATTCAGATGACAAATGGAGCACATCTGAAGAACGAAAGCGATGCTCTACTGCTCCTCACCTTACATGGGCAAAGAATGTTGTGAAAGAGATCCTGGGTCCAAATTCAGAAGACACAGAACATATGAGAGGTAGTGTGACACACATAGACATACAAATAAACACACAAACAGAAACTGACAGAGAAATTAACATATTGAGGGAACAGGAAGAACTAATACAGGCAGGAGAGAAACAACAAGGAGAGATTGAAAAAGAGTCAGATGAGGAACCTATCTGGTTGGATCCAAGGTGTATTGAGCAGACAGTTTCTTCAAAAAGAGAGGCAGATAAGACAGTAGAAGGACAAGTTTCTAAGAGGAAAGATAGCATAAAGAATGTCATTCTAGGTTCTAGTAGCTTTCGAGAATTGGGGAATGAGGCCCGCAAAAGGAGGCTGGGTTTACGAAAAACAACAGAGAGAACCAAAGAAGAGGAAGAGGATGAGGAAGAGGAAGAGGGAGGAGTTGGAAGGGACCGCAGGACCAGAATATTCAACAATTCAGGTGAGAGGAGGACTAAAATAGGAAGGCTAAATCAAACATTTAATTATCCTGTTCATTTCCACTCTTTTGGCAAGAGAGCTAAAGTCTTGAGAAGACCATTTAAATTTTCAAATTAAATATAACAGTGCTGTAATGTCAAGAAGAGAAGCTAATTGTGCTTATAATTTTGCACGGACCTTTATGAGTCATCATCCCAAAAATGACTGCCAATATGGGTGTTAAAATATCAGTATTCTTTATAATACAACAATATTTATTATTCACAACCATGTAATGTCTTTATGAACATGTAAAACCTGCTCAAAAGTAACTTTCTTTGGCTCCCCAAGACCTTTCAGACTAGTATGAGGGTCTTACATGCCATATGGTAAACTGGGAAAATTACAAGGTGCAGCAATATATCCAGGGCATGCAGGGCCATATTAGATGTTTTTGAAGGTCTGCCTGACATTAATGAGTGGCAAAGGGTATTTTTTTATTAAGGTGGAATGGTGGTGATGGCAGACACTTTACAAAATGAAGAAAATTATTTCTTTCCTCTTTCTTCACAGTTTCATTGATTTATTTCAGTAATATACAAAGTAAAAAAATAAAAACATGTTCTTAAGACCCATTTGTAGAACTCTTACTTTTAAAGCTGCGGTATGTAAGATTGACACCCAGTGGTTGAACTTGGTATTGTGCTCCATATTCAAAACACTTTGGGCCCTATCATACATCCAGCGCAATAGGGCGCAAGACATGCTTGGCACAATTTGTTGCTATTTTCAGACCAACGCAACCCTAATTTTCCTGCTTTGTGCCACATTGTTTAAATAGTAAATTAAAGGTGCGTTGTTGGCATGTTGCTATTTTGAGGAAAAAAAATAGACTGCGCAATTGACCAGCTGAAAGCAGGTCTAAAGTCCAGCGCAGAGCATGTTAGTTGCGCGCCTTAAATGCCTTCACATTGCTTAATACACACAGGATGTACAGCAATACACAAATATCTTTACAAATGAAAAATAATTAAAGGATTAAAATATTACAAAAATTATTATTTTCTAGATAAATATAAAAACCACTACCCCCATGCCTTCATCTCGGGGGGCTTTTTTCAGTTTATTCATGACAATTTGCTTTTGTATAATGTTATTATTATTAGCAGTATTATTTATTATATGCATATTTATATTTGTTTTAATAAAAGAAAGTTTAGATTTGTCCACCTGTCGGGTTTTCTATGAGGCATAAGAATAGGACGTATGTTTGGATATAATTCAGTTGTTTGACCACACTTCCTTATTATTGTTCATTTATTCGTTTGCTGGAAATTAGAACTGAATTTAGAAATAGTTTTGAAACAAATCTTTGCACTTAACAAACTAAATTAAATATGTAGGCTAATGGATGTTTTCAGTGGAGTGCATACAACAACGTTTCTTTATCTACGAAAGTAAACGAGTAAAGTAAAGAGTAAAAGTAAAGTAAAGAGAAAGTAAGGAGGCCAAATGGAGGAGGCTCGTTCTTTATCCTCGCTGCAGATGGTCTGTTTAACTTGCTAGTGAAGCATTCTATTTTTCCACTTACAAAGTCAGCCATGTAAATAGCAAATGCACCATGGCATGACCCAACTGACTCTTAAAGGGAATGGGAGATGAGACTCTGATTGGTTTAATACACATTATGCTCAAAACACACCCATAACTCATTAAGAGAATAAGCACAACCCTGTTAGACCATGCGCCTTAAAATAGCAAAAGTGGATTCGGACACGCCCTTAAGGCTTTTGTGCCATGCGCTTTGGACTGTGCGCCTAGATCTTTAAAATAGAGCCCTTTATCTCCCTGCCCCTCCGACAATGATTCCATGCAAACGCAGGTTGCCAGATTGACGACACAACAGGAGCGAGTCTACACAATGTCTTAACTACATGCAAGATCACATGACAAGAGGAATATTTTCCATGTTAAAATGAGTTTTTGTACTAACCATCACCTGAACTTTCTATTCTAAAATAGAAACCATTTAAAAATCATTTTAGAAATGGTTTCTATTTCAAGAGCATAAAAGTCTATGTCAATGATCACTTCAGATACGGATTACTGTGCTCTTACTGTGCTCTGATTACCTCAGATACTGTGTTTTATTCAGTGTAAAATGCTAATGCGAGTTTGAATACCATTACATAATATTTAATGCCATACAGAAAGCAGAAGCAGATAGTTTACCTCAGATCTTGAAAATAAAATACATATATTTTGAAATTGAATGTTAGAACTGTGAAACCAACAATTATCAGTTGTTTATTATCAATTATCACCTCATGTGGATTTTTTAAACTCTGAATCTGCATCTCATTTCGGAGGCTGCTACTGTCCTCCAGGCATCAAATTTTTGGCCATGGCTGCATGCATTAAGGCAGCCTTTATGACTGAAATAAAATGCGCTGTGGCTGTTTCTCAATTCCAAGAAAGCAGAGAATATACCTGTGTTCTTGTGGAGACTGTTCTTGCCAAGTTATCTCAGAAGAACGAACTCGGGAGACCATGAGTACAGAGAACAAGTCTTCTGAGAAATTAGATGCTGTATTCTTCCTAATGGTCACATGACCTTCACGCATTTCTTTCATTCATTTTCCTTCAGCTTAGTCCCTTTATTCATCAGGGGTCGCCACAGTGGAATGAACCACCAACTTATCCAGCATATGTTTTACACAGCGAATGTCCTTCAAGCTGCAACCCAGTACTGGGAAACATCCATACACACTCATTCACACACATACACTACAGCCAATTTAGTTTATTCAATTCACCCATAACGCATGTCTTTGGAATGTGGGGGAAACCGGAGCACCTGGAGGAAACCGTCATGAACACGGGGAGAACATGCAAACTCCACACAGAAATGCCAACTGACCCAACTGGGACTCAAACCAGTGACCTTCTTGCTGTAAGGCAACAGTGCTAAGCCACCTTGTTGCCCACCTTCACGCATTTTTTACGAAAAATTATTTAAACATTACAGACTTCATACAATGATTTTTTTTTCCTTTCAATATATATAACATGCACAAAAACCATACAAATATACTTTGCACAGACTTTAATCCTAATTTAAGTAAATAAACACCTTTAATGATATGATAAGACTTTATGATAAGATTTTCATGTTAATGTTTACTTTCACCGTCTCATTTAGGGAAACTCCTGACATAAATAAGTTATATCTCTCAACTTTAATAAAAATCTATATAAAATGCTGTGCTTCCCACCTTCTTTATTCAGCCGCTATGACTTCTGGGACTTCTACAGTCGTGGCCAAAAGTTTTGAGAATGACACAAATATTACTTTTCATAAATTTTGCTGCTAAACTGCTTTTAGATCTTTGTTTCAGTTGTTTCTGTGATGTACTGAAATATAATTACAAGCACTTTATACGTTTCAAAGGCTTTTATTGACAATTACATGACATTTATGCAAAGAGTCAGTATTTGCAGTGTTGGCCCTTCTTTTTCAGGACCTCTGCAATACGACTGGGAATGCTCTCAATCAACTTCTGGGCCAAATCCTGACTGATAGCAACCCATTCCTTCATAATCACTTCTTGGAGTTTGTCAGAATTAGTGGGTTTTTGTTTGTCCACCTGCCTCTTGAGGATTGACCACAAGTTCTCAATGGGATTAAGATCTGGGGAGTTTCCAGGCCATGGACCCAAAATGTAAACGATTTGGTCCCCGAGCCACTTAGATATCACTTTTGCCTTATGGCACGGTGCTCCATCGTGCTGGAAAATGCATTGTTCTTCACCAAACTGTTGTTGGATTGTTGAAAGAAGTTGCTGTTGGAGGGTGTTTTGGTACCATTCTTTATTCATGGCTGTGTTTTTGGGCAAAATTGTGAGTGAGCCCACTCCCTTAGATGAGAAGCAACCCCACACATGAATGGTCTCAGGATGCTTTACTGTTGGCATGACACAGGACTGATGGTAGCGCTCAAGCCTTTTTCCAGATGCCCCAAACAATCGGAAAGGGGCTTCATCTGAGAATATGACTTTGCCCCAGTCCTCAGCAGTCCATTCGCCATACTTTTTGCAGAAGATCAATCTGTCACTGATGTTTTTTTTTTTGGAGAGAAGTGGCTTCTTTGCTGCCCTTCTTGACACCAGGCCATCTTCCAAAAGTCTTCGCCTCACTGTGCATGCAGATGCGCTCACACCTGCCTGCTGCCTTTCCTGAGCAAGCTCTGCACTGGTGGCACTCCGATCCCACAGCTGAATCCTCTTTAGGAGACGATCCTGGTGCTTGCTGGACTTTCTTGGACGACCTGAAGTCTTCTTACAAGAATTGAACCTCTTTCCTTGAAGTTCTTGATGATCCTATAAATTGTTGATTTAGGTGCAATCTTAGTAGCCACAATATCCTTGCCTGTGAAGCCATTTTTATGCAACGCAATGATGGCTGCATGCGTTTCTTTGCAGGTCGCCATGGTTAACAATGGAAGAACAATGATTTCAAGCATCACCCTCCTTTTAACATGTCAAGTCTGCCATTCTAACCCAATCAGCCTGACATAATGATCTCCAGCCTTGTGCTCGTCAACATTCTCACCTAAGTTAACAAGACGATTACTGAAATGATCTCAGCAGGTCCTTTAATGACAGCAATGAAATGCAGTGGAAAGTTTTTTTCAGGATTAAGTTAATTTTCATGGCAAAGAAGGACTATGCAATTCATCTGATCACTCTTCATAACATTCTGGAGTATATGCAAATTGCTATTATAAAAACTTAAGCAGCAACTTTTCCAATTTCCAATATTTATGTAATTCTCAACTTTTGGCCACGACTGTAAAGTAAGTTTTGCACTCAAGTCTGCATCAATACATTCTCGATATCAAGTACACATTCGAGATCTTTCATGTGTTCTCCATTCTTGTGGTCTTAAGTTTTGGAACTGAGCAGTTGATGATGACGTTACATGAGAAAACAAGAAAGCTGAATTGAGAAACAGACTGTGTTTTCCACCAAGGCAACTCAGGTTGATGAAATATAATTGGGTATATTGGCAGTGGGTGGGTTATAGAGACCAAAAGAAAAGACAGACATTCCGATACAGAATGCACATTTTCAAAGGAGAATAACTGACTTTAGCATTGTTTTTCAGATCAACAAGTATGTTTACTTAACATGTTTCTTAAATATCTACAAACATTATGGTATTTGTATGCTTTAGAAGAGTCAATAATTTACATACAGCAACTTTAAAGAAATATGAACTCACACAAACTGTAGACTTTACATTTTACTTCTGTAGGAGTGACTAATAATTTATTACTCCCTGATTTATTTGGTTGTCTCATTTTAATAGCCTGGAAGCTACAGATAGCTCCTGAGGATTGTTGTGGGGGTTGGAGTCATGACCGCAGAAGACTGCTTAAACAGCAGCATTTCTTGGAAGAGGCAAAATTTTTAACTTCCATATTACCTTTGTTTTGCTATCTGAACCATTAATATTTATTCACTCCCCAGTTACCTTTCCTGATTTGTTTTTCCAGCAATTTTTTCATTGCATTCTGGCTATTTTTAGTGAACTGTCATGGAATTCTCCATACCCTGAGATCTTGTTGTCTTCTTGTTAGTTATTCACTGTAATTAAGATCTTGAAAGTGTTTCTTTGATAACCACTTGTGTAGGGTGCAGAGTCATCCCCATCTGTTTGAATGATTTCATGTGTTAGGTTCATTCAATTCTGATTCTTATTTGGTTAATGGGAGACCATGAAAAATGATGAAAAAATGGCATTGTGTTGTTTGTTGATTTATGTGTTTTTATTGTAGATGCTGAGGAGGATGAATTATGTTTAACCTGGAGTGCAGGGGATCTAAGGTAGGATCTAAAAGATTTTAATTTGCACATATGCATTACGGCCAGGATGCTGTATAGCAGGGGTGCTCAGTCTTGCACCTTCCTGCAGAGTTCAACTCCAACCCTGATCAAAAACAGCTTAACCAACCTAGTAGGATCTGAAGAAGCACTTGGTAATAAAAGACAGGTGCATTTGATAAAAGTTGCAGAACTTTGCTGGAAAGTAGAACTTCGGGAACGGGATTGGGCACCCATGCCATACAGCATATGTGCCAATAAAAATATTTTGGACTTCAGATGAAAACTCCAAATAAAAACTGCTTTTATTACATTTTACTTTATTTGCAGTCCATCACGATGATAATCTGTTCGTCGATAGTCTTAAAAATGACCATGGTATACCAGTTGTCATATGCATTCTCTCTTTTACTTTCAGGAAACTTGGAAGGACAAAAAAGAGGAATTCTAAATTCTTTAGTAGGTGTTTGTATTTTTTCATATACATGGCAAACTATGTACATGTCTATTACAGACTATAAATGATTAGTTCTATTTTCTTCTTCTAAAATTCATTAAAAATTACAAATATACACACAATTTATACAAGTTTTGACAATTCTTTGACATGAGTGTAACTATTTTCCCTCTGTACATATGGTACGGTACATACCAGAGACTAGATAGCAGATTGCATTGTTAATAGTAACTACTGCACAAAATCCACAAATACATAGTTCTAAATACATGGGTGGTAACAGAGCAGAAAAAGTTTTGTCATTCCTAACTGTGCTGCTTGCTAGTCCTCCAGGCAAAGAACAGGTTTGTGCTTGCAAATCATTCACAACTGCAGATAAACAGCTGCAAATGCTGGCTTAGACCTTCTATACCTATTTGCTTGTAATTTACTGTAAAAATAATATATACATTAATACACTATACAATTTATACAATTCCACTATGTCAGTGTTTCTCCTTTAAGGTTTCAGTTTCTTTGTAATTATAAAAATTTGATAGCATTTCCTGAGTGAGAATATGTATTGGCATATGTATTTCTTGGCCTGGGTCTGTTCTGATGATGGTCATGAACAAAAGAGAAGAGAAAAGAGAAAGACTTTAAATAAATGAATGCATATTTAGATCAAATTAATTAGACTTAGTAAGGTTTTAATGGGAGAAGTTGTTTGGTAACAGCTAGCCAAATTGGGCAGATTAGATATGATATCATGTTTAACATGATATATCATATAATGAGAATAATCATGATTGGCTCTTCTAATAATTTTAATAAATGCCATTACTTAATGTCAAGGGATTTTGTTTAATTATATGTGATAAAGAGTTTTGGTACCTTAAATTTATGTAACATCTGGATCTTTCCTTTGCAGACTCTCAGCTGTATCAGGAGTACAGTGAGGTCGTCCAGAACAGAGAAATTCTGCTGTCTAATTTTGATACTACATCGCTAAGTGGAGATAATCTCACCATCCGTTCATCTTCCCCTCTAAATCATTCGCCAAAGCTATCTCACAGGCCTCTCCCACCGCTCCCTCAAGTCCACCTGCATCCCCACACACTGTACAATTCCCTAAAAAGTCTTAGTTTACCTCAGCAATCCATAAACAGACCACCTTCTCCTCGCCTGTCCATCTCTGCTTCCTCACCCACACTGTGGCAGGATCTCCCTGGAGTCAGGAACAGCCCAGAGATCGTGGAAGTTACTGAAGATGAGAGACGTCTGCAGGAGGTATAGTTGTGTTTGTTATCACCTGAGCATTGCATAAAACACAATGGCTGGAAAAAAGTATTTGGGGATGTCATACTGTATATTTAAAATATATTAATTTCATTGTAGTAGATATAGATAATAACCTTTATAAATTATATTAAAAAAAATAAAAAACAGCACTTTTAACCTTTCATAAAGCACTCTGTTGGGGGTTGTTTCAAGACTTTTGAACCTTGCAAAAACCTCTAAGTGCCATCTAAAAAAAATTCTCAGGCTCCTATGTCTTGATTCAGTCATTTCACTTGTATGGCAAATAATAGGTTATTTTCATCACTTTCAACATGAAATAACTGAACAAACATAAGCGGATAAGAAAAATGCTCATTGTAGAAGAAAATTCCAGATGGCACTTAGAGGCTTTTGCATCTGTTGCAGCTGGAAGGGCATCCGCTGCGTAAAATATATGCTGGATAAGTTGGCGGTTCATTCCACTGTGGCGACCCCAGGTTAATAAAGGGACTAAGCCGAAAAGAAAATGAATAAATATATATAGTTAAGGCAAGTTAGGTTAATTAGGCAGGTCATTGGAAAACAAATAATGTTTGTTTTTTGACCAATCTAAAATAAAAACATTCTTTGAAGGGGCTATTAATATTGACCTAATATTGAACTATAACAATAGATTTATTCTAGCCAAACTAAAGCAATTAAGTTTTTTCCAGAATGGAAAAATAGTCTATGACATACTGTGAAAATGTCTTGCTCTGCTAAACATCATTTTCTGATGATATATGGGTGTTTTCCATTTATTTATGCTTTCAAATTGTTTTATGGAACCTTGATTTTAACAATTTGACATTTTCAGTAGTTTGAAATGAATTAGTGTATGGATTCATCATGAACATTTTGGTACAAAAAACAGGTGCTGTAATGAGCTGTGATTACATGTATTCCTATAAGATGTTATTTCAAACTAATAAAAATGTCAATAAAAGTCACTTTGTTAATCTCCAGAGTTAATTTTTCAACATCAAAAGTGGTCTGAGCAGAGATCAAGGTTGCATAATTCAAAAACCTAAATAAATGAAAAACACAGTCAGTAGCTACAATCTGGGCAACTGTTGATTAACTTATATTTTTTACAGTATATATAATGCCACAATTAGCTGTATGTATTTTACTCAGTGACAATCAGATTTTCATTGGATTTTGTGTCCTTTATTGGAGTGATTTATGTTCAAATAAATGTGTTGAGGATATTAATTTGAATAAGAATCATAAATAATCTCTTTCTTTTTAAGGTGAGGTTTGAGGTTGTGACATCTGAGGCATCATACTGCCGCAGTTTGGACATCGTAGTGGAGAACTTTGTCATGTCTAAACAGCTCAATGCTATCCTGTCATCACAAGACAAAAATTGGCTGTTCTCCAGGCTAAATGATGTTAGAGCCATCAGTCACAGGTTAGACACATCTCTCTAAAAAATTAAAAGAGTTAATTTTTATGACTTAATATTTAAAGATGTTCTCTACTTGTAGTGTGTGCTACTGATAGAGTATGACATCCCACCAAGCAATTGTGTTTAATAGACTTCCAATAGACTTCTAAGCATAGACATTTTGGCTAAACAAGGCTAAATTTGGGCTGTTAGTGAACATCTAATACCATCTAACAATGGTCCAAAAATAGACTAGTCATCAAAAAGACAGATTAGGCAGACTTCACATGTGTACTCTTTCTGACTATTTGATGACTAGTCTATTTTGGCCATATTTGGCCTTGTTTTAGCCAAGAAATCTGTTTAGATGTCTATTAGATATCAATTAAACACAAAAAATGCATGTTGAGAACATGATTCTATAAATATGCGAGAAATCTTACATCACCTCTAGACTCATCTCCTGTTGTGTTCCTGTTTAACTTTGACAGTATCCAGAAGCCATTTTTAAAATGTCAGCTCTTAAATCTTAATTACGATAAATGATATAATATATTATAATATCTTACATTCTTCTTTTAATTTAGTTTTTTGTCTCACCTTGAAGAAACCGTGGAGAGAGATATGTTGCACTTTACAGTCTGTGACATCATTATCAAATACTGTCCACGATTCCGAAATGTGTATGTGCCGTATCTTACCAACCAATCATATCAGGACAAGACATATCAAAGATTAATGTGAGTATGTTTTTGAAATGATCAGCAGCTGAAAATGTGTTTTCCTGTTTTATTTTTTGCCCATGTTATTTCTTGGTTTCATTCTTCCATGTCTTCTAGGAATGAGAGTCATGAATTCCGCAGAGTTGTGGAAAATGTAGAGCGTAATCCAGTGTGTCAGCGGTTGCCTTTACGGTCTTTCCTCATTCTTCCATTCCAACGAATTACACGCCTCAAACTATTAGTGCAGGTACTGTCTTACTTAAAATCTGCCTCACATTTTTTAATGACACATTCTTATGACACATTCTTATGAGGGTGATTCTAGAACTGCGAGTGTTTTTCATCTCCAAGATAAGTCGTCAATTATTTTTTAAAAATGTGACAGTTTTAAATATTAACACAAATTAAACTCTAAAAAATGTTTGTTTGTATGTGTATTAAGGGACTTAACTTATTACATCCTATTGTACCTATTATTCACTGCCTCTGCCTTCTGAATCATACATTCAGCTTAAATTATCACAAAATAATTTTGTCTAATTTTCATCTTTTTTTGTGTTTACGAAGTTAAAAATACATTTTGTGTCTGTGGAAGCTCTGGAAGGCATTGAGGCATGTAATTTGTTGTTCTCTCATTAGTTTGTAAAAAAAAAAAGGTTTTGGATACACCAATTGTACATTCGTTTGTCAACTCTTATGATATTTGTGTGAATTACTCATCCACTTTTTAACAACATTATAATGTAAATGCATAACATTTTAAAATACAGTAAATACTGTACATGCCATGTGATATCTGGTTAGCATCTTGAGCTAAAGTACAAAACAGTGGTAAATGTCAACTCCGTTATTAGCGTTAACTTATTATTAAGTGCTTTAAAACATTTAACAATAATTTTAATAACAATTAATAACAGAATTAAAAATTCCTTGTCACATTTAAGCATTTTTCATTATTTTACATTACTAATTGATTCCGTTTACTGTACTTTATACATTTGTTGTGTCATTCCAGTTTGTGGAAAATTATTGAAAATTACTTGAAATGTACCCATAATTATGGAGTCTCATGGTCACTCTTTCTCTAAAATCCTTGGTCTCTTGTATCGTTGCAGTATTCTCACTCACTCACTCACGCTCCTTCGCTTTGTTCTCTGCTTTATCAGGGGTCTCCACAGCGTAACAAACCACTAATTTCTCAATTGTTTTATACAGAACATGCCCTTCCAACCACAACCCAGCACTAAGAGTACAACCCCCAGTGCTGGGAAACCTAGGCAGTATTGTTGGCAATATTATATGAACATGGCATTCATCCATCTTCCTTTAGAGAGAATGCAATGTGATTAATTTTCATTTAATTAAAATTTTTATACATTTTGTTTCTCTTTTTGTATAGAATATTGTAAAGAGAACTGCTCCAAAGACCAAAGATGAAGTGGAGGCCATTAAGGCCATGAAACTACTTGAGAAGGTGAGACTTCTATTAATGTAGTTGTCACTCACATTGCTTTGCAATTTCTCATCAGTTTCTTAGTCTCTTTCTAACCTCTCACCTTGCATCTTTACAGATGATCCAGGATAGTAATGAAAGTATCTCTCAAATGAAAAACATTGAGTCACTTGTGACTCTTAATGCCAAAGTTGACTTTGAATGCAGGGTAAGAATGACAGAAGTTTGGAAACCTAATGTTTACTCTCTGCTCCCTGAATCATTCCATTTAGAATTTTAGAATTATAATGACTGTATTTTGGTTATGTCTCTTAGACTCTTCCATTGATTAGTCAGTCCCGCAGATTGGTACGAGAGGGGCCTGTGACTGAACTGAAAGACTTTTCCTTGAGAGACAGAGAAGAAGAGAGAAGTGTTTATATGCACCTTTTCAATGACTACCTCTTGCTCTCTTTGCGGAAAGAGTATGAATATAATATATAATATAGAGTATAGAATATAAACCATCCCAAGTTTTATGCCACGTTCAAATCTCAACTTCCTGTTTGCAGAGGGGGTAGGTTTGCAGTTATCGACCATGCTCCTGTATCAGAGCTGAGGGCTGAGAACTGCAGGTTCAAACTACATTCCTTACAGAAAAACCTGTTCCGTCTGCACATGCCACAAAAAGCCTTGCTTTTGCGAACAGATACACAGTAAGTATGCCATTGTGCTTGCTTGTTTATGAAAAGAAAGTAGTTGTACTTGTATTCTTGCAAACATACCAGTAGGTGTGATGTGCCAACATCTCACGGCAATTAATAACATTTTGATTTAGTGGCTAATTCGTATGAAATCGTACAATATCATTCGTATAATTTAGTACAATTTGCTTATGCCCCAATTCCGGTTGCGTTTACGGGTGGGGTTCCTTTTAAAAATCGTACGAACTCGTACAAATTAGCCCCGTTACATTTTCTTGTGAGATCAGGCTGGATGTGCACATGCTAATTCAGCTTATAGCAGAGGGCCTATCCAAATACAGATATTTGCACTTGACCATTTATCTACCTGTATGCTGTATTTCCTGTATTTCAAGTTTTCAAGTGGGTGCAAAGACTGCATGTATTCTGCTAAACACACTTATCTCAATTTAAAAAAAAAAAAATCTGCTAAATATATATTTCACACAAACAATATGAGAGATCTATTTAAATTTACTTACACTGACCTCTGCCACCAAAGAGTATTGCAGGAACCTTCCAACAGTGTAAGCAGTAAGCAGCCATAATTTCTATGAATTTTAAACAGCTATTTAAACGGGTTTCCTCTGGGTGCTCCGGTTTCCCCCACAATCTAAAGACATACAGTATAGGTGAATTGAATAAATCAGTATATTAGAATGATTTCTGAAGGATTGTGTGAGAAGTAATGATGTAAAAAAATCAGCTTTAAAATCATGGGACTAAATTGTTATTGGGTCAAATAAAATAAGGCTTAGAAAGCAGAGGAGAATTAATAAAACATTAAAGGGGAGCTATTATGCAAAAATCACTTTTATGAGGGGTTTAAACAGTTGTGTGGCAACAGTCTGCGAATATAACAAGCTTCTAATGGTAAAAATGTATTCATTTTATTTTTCATAAAAACAGTCTGTAGAAACAGTCTACCTTTATACATACAGTATCATCAAAGGGGGAACGTCCCTCGGATCTCTCCCACAATGGTATTGGACATGAGTCTTGTTTTTGAATCTGCCACTATGCTGACTCATACAGTAAGCATTTGTAGCTCTGCCCTCTTTTGAAAATAGGGCTGGGAGCACAATGTAATTTGAATTTAAAGCGACAGTTACCAGAATGGCACAATTAGGATCAAAGCCTAGGGGCAGTTTCAGAGAGTTCTAAATCATTATTTATGGAGTAATGTGAGATGAAACTTCACATACACACTCTAGCAACTTCAGAGACTTTTTTGTATCTTGTAAAAACAGGCATAATAGGTCCCCTTTAAAAACATTTTAAAAAGCAGGAAACTGCTTCAGGAGTATAACTGGACACACTTGCTGTAGAGTTTTAACTTTTCAAGCTTTTTCTAAAACATATTGAATTTATGAAATTTAGATCAGTCTAACAGTCTAGTATTTTGCAATCTGATTATACAGAATGATGTGATATACTAATCTTTTAATTAAATTTCCTCAGAGCTGACAATCTGCGCTGGATATCAGCGCTCTCACATCCTTATCCTGAGATTGACTTCAGTGCAGTTCAGGGTATGTTCCACTCCCTGCTCTACATAAAATTGCAATATCAACGCATATATTCTAATATTAATAATGTTTCTTTTTACATTTTCAGAAATTTCACAAATGCAGTGCATCAGAGCATATGTTGCCCAGCAACCAGATGAACTCAGTTTAGAGAAAGCTGATGTCCTGTTAGTTCACCAGCAAAGTAGTGATGGTGAGTTAGAACACTAAACACATAAACGAAAAATACCTATATATATATATATATATATATATATATATA
>CAIGQV010001633.1:624434-637253 GCA_903798115.1 Danio jaintianensis | reverse complement strand
TAAAAATATATTTGAAAACACATTTCTTACCGAATGATTAAATTGATCTGTAATCAAATGTTTTCAATTTTTTTTCTTTCTAAGGTAGTGTTGGTAGGTGTTTTGATTTTTGCAATTTAGGAGAGTTATCACTACTCCTAACATGCCACAGATTTGGGAGCAAATTTTTGCCCTAAAGTGCTTTGTGAAATACCCTTAGAGCAAAAAATTGGAGTTCTAAATTTAGGACTGATTTAAAGTTAAGCTGATTAAGGTTTTATGCTTACGATGTTTTGATAATACAGCCCCAGAGATTTTCATAATAGCACCTATATTCTAATCATCTAAGACAGACCCAAACTCAGACAATAATAACCATAATACAACAGTCTGCAAAATTGAGACCACTTACCAATCACACAGAGACATTTAAAATTATACCAAACATGACAAGTTAAAATGATAGATTCACAAGATACACCATACGAAGAGCACAAAGATTCTGTGTGGAGTGTCAGTAACCTGTGCTCTGGTTGAGGAGGTGAAGGGGAGGGCAGAGAAGGCATCACATGATGGGGAACTGAGACAGTTGAACAACTTGCTTATTTGCACATCTGCTGCTCAGACTAGAAAGATTATTGTTTCATTGCATGGTTTCTGTTTTTGTGAGTTCCTTAGGAAAGATGAAAGACCAGAGTGTCCATTCATCTTAAATTTTTAGCTCCATGATGAAATCAGAAGATCAAGAAATCAAAATTATCTTACATGTTTACTTAGGGTAGAAGCAAAACTCTGCTGGACAGTGGACAATCTTGAAATCAATCTTTTCTCATTTTCTTTCAGGCTGGGTGGAAGGTACTCGTCTGTCAGATAGGCAGCGTGGCTGGGCCCCCGAGTCTCACCTGGAGACAATAATCAGCGACAAAGCAAGGAAGCGCAACCTGCTGGATACCATGAAAATTGCTACAGCTGCAATGTGAAGCAACAGGCTTCAAGGTTTTCAGGTAGACTTAATGAGGTCCAAGTTTATGTAAAATATACCTTTTAAGAGCTTTAAGGATTTAAGTTTTAACTTCATGGGAAGTTTCTATTTATTTGTTTACATGCTGTTAAGGGTGATGTGGGTGATTTGGCATCACACATGTAAGGGTATAGGGTACTCCAAACCTTGGAAAATGGTCTGGAAAGATGTTGAATTACACATGAACTTTCACCAGAGCAGACAGATGCAGCTGAAGTTCATCTTAAGATTTCCTAAGTTATTAAGTTCAATTCAATTCAATTTGATCCAATTCATCTTTATTTCTATAGCGCTTTTACAATGTAGATTGTGTTAAAGCATTTTGAGTAAAACATAAGTAACCATATACACACCTGCTACAAACAAGTACTGCATCTATGCATAGTGTATATGGAAAATCATTTGAAGACTCTCTTATCATCTGGAAATGGGGAGTCACTCCTGGATATGGTTGGACCTCAGTCTGTTCTTATCATGATCATGTACTTTAATTGATGAGCTATGACGACTGGATATAGGAATGCTGAATGCACACCTGAATCAGAACTACTTGTTCTCTGTTATTAATAAACATTAAATCCCCAAGAGCAATATAAATTCTGTTGGATTGCAGCCTAATGAGAATACAGTTTAAAAAGTCTTATTATCCACAAGGGCATGAATTCAAAAAGCACATAAAGTAAATATAGACTGCAAAACAAAGTTTGACTTTAACAAACTACAAATGTTATGCAGGATTATGTATTATGGATGTGTTTTTTTTTTAACTGCAAAAGCAGGTACAACACCCAATGTCACCAACAATGTACATAATATAGGAGTTTAACTTCAATAATTTCATGGAATCAACTTCCTGTTCAAACTGAAATCAAATGCTTTACTGTAATATGAAGAATCATTTAACATTTCATAAAAGTTTCTCCCAATATGACAGAAAAAGATAATAAACTTCTTGTAAATAAAAATAAATAAAGTAGAAAATGGTTTGTGTTTGAATTATTCACAAATAATTGTTTCCTAAGGGAAACCTAATCTGTTTGACCTCTGACCTGTAATCAAGTGTAGCAGAGATTAAATGACATTTGAAGACAATCCAAACATGGTAACTATTCAAAATGAATTTGTTCACATTAGTTAACATGTTAGATATCATTAACTATGACATGACGTGAAATAATTTTACGAATTTATTAATGTTCCCAATTAAAATACGTTTCCAATTAAAAGAATAAACAATGTATTATTCATGAAAATAAACTGAATAGTGCTGGGTGATTGATCAAGAGGCATTTTCATGTGTATTTTGTCAAAGCCAGTTCTAGTAAACCTCAAACATATGCTTTCAAATGAAGAAGCATTTACCACACAGAGGTGTAGTTCACTGACAAAATATGGAAAATCATCAAGACGACCTAATTAGACAATAATGAGATAATTGTTGTCATAATGGCAGCTGTGCTCATATCTTCTCTATGAATTTCAGCTCTGTGTAAATGCAACACGTGAAAATATCACATCAAAAACATATTTTTACTCCAAATTCACTTCATAAGTTCAGTTGGGTGTTTGAAATAAATCCTTCTGTGAGTTGATTCCACGCTGAATCAACGAATTAATCTGTTTTATAAATGCCGGGACACAGTAAACCAATGCCAAACAACCAGTGGCAACAAAAGCCAACTGTGTCGTCGCCTTGTGTTTACTCACATCAGCTCTCGTATGGACCAAAAAGCTGCATGTGAAAACACCAAATGGACGACAGATAACTGAAAGAAGAGTGCCTAAGAGGATTTGCCTTTCCACACCTGTGAGATATATCCAGCTGCAGACCCACAGCACACATTTTTGGAAAGACAATCTCCACCCCATGATCTAGGCTGGGGCAAACCATATGACAGACATTAATGACGGCTCAGTTTTCTTAGGAGTATTATCGCCACCTACTGTAGCCTCGGAGGTGTCTTTTTAAAAATGAGCTATCCCAGGAAGGTCAACACCATTATGTGTTGTGTTAATGCATATGGGCATTTATTAACAATACAAAAAAATACTACAAATAAATCATAATTTTTTTATTGATATTAATATTGATCAGTACAATAAACATAACATTGACTGTATGATAAGATGTTTGTTAAACTTGTTTTATTAATGTCTACCCCACCCTAAACCTACCCCTTACAGTAACCTGTTATGTTTTAATAATGTCTATACCTACCCAAACCCTAAACCTACCCCATACCTGTTGTGTTTTATTAATAAGCCGGAGGAACGATCCGAATAAGATCGGTGGTCCGATCATATCACCTGTGTGTGCCCACCAGGTCATTGTTTGCTGGGTGTTTAATTAATGTCTACACCTATCCCAACTGTACTACCTACAGTAATAAAAACATTATTTTTTGTTGTACATCATAACTAAAATGATGCTATATCTACATGTACATTCTAAGTAGCTGCAGCAGTAAACAACCAACTAGCGGCAGAGATACCAGATGATGTTAATAATCCATCATTAACCATATATGGTTCACCCCTGCCTAAATTGTGTGTCAGGGATTGTGTGCCCTGAAACGTGTGTGGGTGTGCAGGTCCGTGCAGGTTGGGATTTCATTTCAATTAAGTAACTTACAACAATAGGGGTGTACTCACACTAGGCACAGTTGTATTGAACCTTCCCCCAATGGCCCACACTCACATTGCATTTTTACCTTCCGAGTCCCAGCACGCTTACATCATCTATGGGACAGCTTAGTTTAAAGAGGAAAAGAAGCACAATCACTCAAAAGAGATTGCTTTCAAACTTCCAAATATAATTCAGACTCAACATTGCATATACTGCGATGTGACTACTGCGAATGTGCACATTGTGATTTCGATGCTAAAACGATATATTGTGAAGCCCTAGTTTACATCTTTGCTGAACACTAAAAACAATGAACACTGAAAATAGTGATAAGATATAATTAAAGCTGCAAGCAGCAATGAAAGGGACCTCACACCCGGGCTCGCCCATGCCCGGTGGCCTTAGGATGACAGAGAACAGCGGACAACAATAATTTAAGCTGATAAATATAAAAAAAACCTGAGAAAATTATAGATTTATGCCAAACTTCCCTCTGTCAGCAGGTGGCGCTATGACTGTGACTCAATATTGGCATGTAGATGTCTTCAGGAGAGGAATCTCATCGAACGTGAATTTTCAGGAAGATCGGACATTGTGTGGCTGAAATATAAGTACTTCCTCCTCCATGGCGAAACACTAAAATTTGTCAGTCCGCCTTCGGTGAAAACTCTAGATCTTCACAATTGAACATCACAAAGGTCTTTGGATTAGACTGATGGAACTTGGATTCAATCTGATAAAATTTGTAGTAGGAGTTTGTTACGCTGTAAAACATGCTATTTCCTTTTGCCAGCAGGTGGCGCTAATACTGTAACTGAATATTGGCATGTAAACGTGTCCAGGTCAGTTATCACTGTTATCAAACGTGTGAATTTTGAGGCACATCGGACAATGCATGCCTGAGTTATAACAACTTCCTGTTTCGTGGCGAAACATCAAAGTTTGAGAGGCCGCTACGGACGCGCCCTTCAACGGAAATTTTGGTGTTGATCTGATAAAATCCCTAGGAGGAGTTTGTTAAAATACAACGCCTGGAAATGGCAAAAACTGCTTTTTTTTGGCAGAGGAAGTTAAAAATATCTGACTTCCTGTTGGGTTTGAGATTTCGCTCCAAGAGACTCTTTTGTAGGTTTTGGCATGTTTGATATGTGTGCCAATTTTCGTACGTGTGGGTGAAACAAAGCTCGGGGGCCACTCCGTCAAACGTGCATAGGTGGCGCTGTTGAGCCATTTTGCCACACCCACTTCCGAAACCTATAACAAACGTACATTTTCGCCACTTTTGGCACGTGTGCAAAGTTTTGTGAGGTTTCGAGCATGTTTAGACCCTCAACAATGCGATTCATTCTAAAGAAGAAAATAAATCCATATGAAACAGTCTTTTAACAGTGACTACGCATATTCAGTTCCGTGCTCTGTTATGGTTTTGCACTCAGATTACAAGCGCACTGTGACTGAGCCCCACCGAACCACAATCTGGCCCACCTCTTCTAAACATGCCAGAGCTGAACAATTGAACAGTGCCTGTACATGGTATGGATCACTCACACTAGCCAAACAAACCGAGATGGGGTCAAACGCACATGGGCACAGACAGCCTACTGTGAGTACACCCTAAATCTTTAGTTTGTGACCCCTAATGTATTAATTGATATTAACAAATACAAGTATTATCTGATAAGCAAAAAGAAACTTGCTGTTTTTTTTTTTATTAGCCATTAGGTTTCAATAAGTGCTCAAAAGAACAAAGAATAGTCTAATCTCAAGCATACTAACAAACACCGAGCATACATCCAGACAAAGAATGGTCAATTCAACAAACACACAATCTCAAGGATAAACACACTTAGAACTTCAGCACCATGTAGGAGAAGAACATGTCTGCATTTACTCATTCCCACACACAACATTATCATCTGCACTACAGAATGCAATACTAGACTAGACCAGTACTGTTTTGACATGTATTGTCACTGATTTACTATATATAAACTTACAACATGCTGAACAGTCAGTGTTGTCTAATAGGAGACAGGCCATGATTAAAGGAGCCACATGCATGAACACTCCACAAACCAGTAGGATTCCAATTTAAACATACAGATGCTGCTTGTGTACAGTAGCACAGTGCTAAAACGTAGGGAGTATATCATAGGTCTATGTTTGTACCACTTTCTTAGAAAACTCTTCCAAAGATTTCAGTCTGTTGTGTAAGTTCTGTGAGATAAGAAAAACCACGATACACACTCGGAACCACTGAGTGAATCTAATGACCCAACATAACTTCTGATCAACACTCATTGCTATAGAATCACCAAGGGCTGATATTGTAATTGAGATTTCGAATTGATACATAACTCAAATGTAATGTCCTGGCCGTAGCAAAATTGATCAGAAAAGATGCTAAGAAGTCTTAATAATTTCACAATATTAAATTATGAAACAATGGGATTCTACAACCAAGTTCTCTTCCAAAAACAGCATACATGAAACCATAAATGTGCAGGCCACTCGCAGCTGTGGGCATCCAACAAATAAATGAACAGAGGTAATAGTAGACTTGGTTCAGAGTACAGTAAATCTGAACAGCATAATGTGGAGGCTGATACTGTAGATGTGTGTTCTAGGGTACATTAAAATACAGTGAAGGGGTTTCACTGTGCAGCAGGATAAGAATCCTTCCACTACTTTCTCTAATTATCGATTATCCGTTCCTTTCAACCTGAGGAAGTATAAAAAAAAGACAATAGAAAGATTGGTTATTATGTGCTAATTAAACTTTTGCTGTCAATAGAGATTTTGTGTTATTTAAGAAAGCTTATTTTTGAGTCATTGGTAAAATTGGTTTTATAGATTGTCATAATAAATTTAATGCAACAGTTTATATAGCAACAGTTCAATGAACGTTTTACACAAAATCGTTCTGCTCATGATGACACAGTGGCAAATGGTAAAAATGAACTTCTTAAGTGTTTCATGAATTGCTAGGAGTACCTGTATGATATGGGCAAGAGCAGGTTGTTCTTCTTCAGAGCTTGCACTTTACAGAGAGTCTGGGGGTCGAGGGCAATATAACAGCGTCTGGCATAATCCAGAAGTTTTTCTTTAGATGGGTCAAACTCCCCCACCTCTGCCAACTTCTCTGGAGCCACCAGCAAAAGCTCAGCAATAGGTGTGGTAGAGGCCACAGTATTACGATCCACACCATGGATCTGGAAGGCCTTGGACATATTCTTTAATCTCTGGTATGTCACCAGGATCTTTTTATAACGGAACAACACACCTGCAGCATCTTTCACTGGAACAACAAGAAAAAAGGAGAGAAAAAAGAACCAGCCTTCAGTTTATTTGTTAGAGTTTAATACCATGCCAGCTATTTGTTATGCGTGTTATATTTCATTGATGATTTTACAATCTAATTTTGCTAAAAACTCTTAAACTGCATTTAGCTTAAAATCTCTTCAAAGTAGTTGAAAAAAGGGTCATGATTCTTCCTTCTCTTGCTCACCTCTCTGTCTTTCTCTTCCTCTGGCGATTCTGAAAACTCTTCTCCTCTTCAGAGCCGGGCGGCTTCCTGTATGTCTTCCAGCAGCACCAATACTCCTAAGTGTCATGTTGTCTGTAATTACATCCTCTCCTGACATCATTTCCTCTTCCTCCAGGTAGCTGTCCTCCAAATAATCATCCTCTTCTTCATCTCCCAGAAGAGAAAGGGACTCTGTGGCAGTATAAGATAATGTATTCAAGTCACATAACATAAAATATCAGCAAACATTTGTATATAAGATATACACACAATACTAATGAAATGTTCACCCATTACATTTTTAAATATTAATTTAAAGAGCCCCTATTATTGGTTTTGGAAAAATACATAAATATACCAAATACAAATATACCAAATATTATTGGTCTTTGTCAATACACAGTTCATGGTCCGGTTCCTTCGGACCACAAGCTTTAAGTGTGGCTAAAATGGTTGCCTCCTTGTTTTCTCTAGCTTGCAATACATGTATTAAATTGTGTTTTGTTACTTGCTCCGCACGGCTTGTACTGTATCTGGTTAACTCTTTATATTCACATATCGTGTCTAAAACTGCTTTGATAATACGACACGTCCCACTTTATTTACCGATTTAAACGCGTTTGTGAGCTCGCGATTCCCTGGATCTTGTTGTTGCAATGGCCACCATCAGCTGTGTGGATTAATACTGAATGTGTGTCATTGTTTTTAACTTATGGTTAAGAATAGAGTAAATTGCTGGTGTTTAACTGCATTGCTTTAATGCATTCTTGGATTGGCCTCACACATATACTTTGCACTCTGGCTACTTCAACAAAGGTGATAAGTCGTGGTGAGCACTTCTTTCAGTCTCGCGCTGAATGCAGTCGACCAGTCGCAACAGACTGGGTCATCGGACCAATCACTGCAGATTAGAGTCATGCAAAGGAGGGGTTTGGGAACAAATTAATTGCTAAACAAATCATATGGGAGTCATTGGGTTAATTAGGTAAAAATAAATGCGTATTATATTATTAGACAATGAAAGTGTTTTTTGACCTTGCTTGCATATCAGCCTGTTGTTGGAGATCCCAAAACCTAAATCACCTTTTATAATGCATAACAGGGGTTTTTTAAGATTTTTAGTCCTTTTTTCCCTGTTGTGACGTATATCAGCTGTTGAAGGAAGTTGTAGGACGGGCTATCCATGTGACTTAATTCTACATATGAGAGTTGTCTTTAAGCTGCCATCACCAAAAAAGCCTAAACTTAGTCAAAACACCTTTCCTTTTTCCATTAGCTATTAAATACAGTGGGGGAAAAGTATTCAACATGTCATGTTTTTTCCTGGGAATAATATTTCAAAGGACCTGTTGACATGGAATTGAACCAGATTTTGGTAAAAACCCAAACAATACAAATATAAAAAATATAAAAAAAACATGCACTGTTTTAAAAACGTTTTAAACTTGTAAAACTCATTCTTGATCACATTTGATGATGATTAATGATCACAGCAAGCTGAACAAATCTTTTAATCCCAGTTGCTTTGCACACGTCCTGTCTTGTTAATATGATTATATGCATTACTACGGAGACATGTTAATACGCAGCTGTCAATCAATTCAGTGGGCACGGAAACCGCACACCTATGTCATGTTGCGGTGGACCTCAAAATGGAAGGGATTTGGATGCTATTTTAATGTCAGGAAATAAAAAAAAGAGACTTATTGTCTTTATATCACCCCAATATGACTATGGACACACTATTCCTACACACAGTTCTCTCCAAACAGCTTACAAAGATGATTTTCATCATAGGTGCCCTTTAAAACTTTATATAAAAGGCTTTTTTGGTAATGGCAGCTTAAAGACAACGCTCATATGTAGAATGTAGTCACATGCATTGCTCAGGTGTGATTCTTTCACAGACTTCAACAGAGTGTAAAAATTGTGATGGTACTGTGGGTTTCGTCTATCCAAACTGATCTTTATTTTGCATTTTCTATTGGATTCGTGTCAGGTGATTGGCTGAGCTATTATACAGCTTGACTTTCTTTCTCTGAAACCATTTGAGAGTTTGCTTGGAAGTGTTTTGGATCAATGTCTTGCTGAAATGTCCACCTTGGTTTCATCTTCATCATCCTGGTAATGTAGATGTTGGACTGAAGCAGCTGATATTAATTTACAATGATGAAGGCCAGTTGCTGAATAACTTCTGAGCAATTTCAGCTGCTGTCTGGGCTTTCACTGCCTTTCTACACCTCATTTTATTCATGTGTTCAATACTTTTTTTTGTCATTTCATTTTATTACACATACATTAAATTGTAAACTAATTAGATTTGTTTTCTTTTCATATATGTATATCTTTGGTTGTTATCAACATCTGGTGAAAATTTCAAGTCAACAGCACCTTTAGAAATATGTTTTCTGAAAAAATGGTGATGTGTTGAATACTTATTTCCCCCACTGTAAATGTTAATTACTAAATGACACTAAAATAAACCAAATGGATTTTAGTCAACTATTTCCTCTACCCTTTTAAATGTATGCTTGATTGTGCATATTTGTTTGTTTAGTAATTGTTTATTCATCACATTAGCTTAATAAAACTTTTGCGCACATTTCACACAAGTGTTGAGTTCTGTGATGAACTGCTTGCATCAGTCTGTCACTTTAATTATTCTCATTAAGTTACATGCTCTAAGCTTAAGCATCTGCTGAAGAAAATTTATTTTTATGGTGCCACTAAAAATAACATTGAAGATTAATACAATTAATGCTGAATGTTTGTGGGATGAACTAGTTTGAATTATAAACTTAATTCCTCTACATCAAGTTCCACATATAATTAGTTATAATTATTTTTTCATATTTCCCTTTGAGCTAATTTTGCTACACAGACCTTGCAGCTCATTGAGGGACCTGTTGTTGCTGCTGCAGCTGCTGCTGGTGCTTCCTCCACCATGGCCTTGTAGAAGAGGCTGAGGATGAGGAGGGCCAAACATGGAGTTTATCTGAGCACTGACTGGACCAGGAACAGAGCTCAAGCCCTTGGAATTGGCTGAAGTTTGCTGGGTTGGTCTCTGCTGAAATGACTGACGGTTGGCCGATCGTTGACTCTCCGCTTGTTGATCTAAAACGTTAATGATTAATAGTTAATTCTGATATTACATTACAGACTTTACCCTCTGTTATAACACAGCAGTATTTGGACAGAAGTGTAGGGTGTCTTCAAATTAAGTCTGACCTTTAGTTAAGATTTATTCATGTTCAGCACAGGTTGTTTTAATTTATTACAGGTAAAATGGTAACACTTTACAAAAGTCATAATTTGTTACGTAAGGGATAATGTAAAGCTATACAGGCTTATCAGATGTTGAACAAAACTGAAGGGTTTTATTATACAAAATAAAATTAAACTGAAAACGTAAAATACACAAATTAAAGACACTTCAAAACAATAATAAAAAACTACTCTAAAACTACTAAAATAACACTGGTTCTGCATTGGATGAGTGTGAAAGAAAGAAAAATATCAAAGAAGCATCAATTCACCTCGATCATTTTCTCTTCTCCTTCTCCAAGAAAAACTCCTGGAATCAGTACCTTCAAGGAAAAAAAAAAATTTTTTAGTCCTTGGGGATATCTGTATCCAAACTAGATTAGTATGGCCTGGACTGTTTGATGGGTGTACTTATGTAATATTTATTTTATACATATTTAATCACTACACAAAAGCATGATGAATAAATTCAAGTTTATGGGAAAAGGTACAAAATAAGATGTAACACTTCTCTCAAACATTCCACTATTTTTCAAATGACTTCTGACACATACCATGAACTAATTTTTCTGGTAACTCCATTAGCTCAGTCTCTCTCTCTCTCTCTCTTTCTCTCTCTCACCATTGCTTTCTTGACTCTTAGTAGAAAAGATGAACCGATCGAGCTGACAACGCAAGAAGTCCCTCTCCTCCTCCAGGTCTTCGATACGTTTCTGCAGCCATGAATTTTTCTCCAGAGAGATCTGCAGTTGTGTCCGCAAGTTAGTGATTAAGAGGTACGAGCTGCTTGGTGCTGGTGGATCACTACCTGTTTAACAACATGAGCAAATATTATCACCTAGCACTAATACTAGAGAATAGTTCACTCAAACTGAACATTCTGTGATCCTTACCCATTATTGTGTAATTTCAAACCCTTAAAACCCATGTTTATGTTTGGAAAACAAATTAGGAACGTTTTAATATTCCATGACTATTTTCAAAGCTTTCTGCAAAAATAATTAAATAAATAGTATCACTTTATTTTGATGATACTTTTTGCACATTTTAATGACTACATTGAATGATTTAATGATTACATTAAGTTACATTGCAACTACATACATTAGATCATTAGTAGACTGTCTGCTTAAAATCTGCTGATATTGCTTCACCAACAGGCATTCTCCTGAATATAATAAAGTTAGCAAATACATGTCAACTTGCACAAAACCTAACCCCAACCTTAAAATCCATTTATACTCTGATGATTAGTTATTAGTTGGCATATACTGTAGCTGCAATGTAAGTTATAATCAACAAAATGTGTTAAAGGGACCATTAAAATAAAGTAATGCCAAATCTATAAATAAATAAACAAACACTCAAAAATCATAAATCAAAAAAACAAAACAAGACATAGCTTAATCTAGTTTATTCTGAAGAGACCCAATACATTTTAGATCACATTATATGTGTATATATGGGTGTTTTTCTGAATTATTTTCACATACTTGATGGAATATGTTGATCCATTTCAAATGTTGACTACTCTGTGTGTGTGCATACTAAGAATATAAAAAATGTTAAAATAAAAAAATACCACAGCACAAAAGAATAAAACCACTGACATTTTTAAATCACAAAACACTGACAGACAAAAATGATTAATTTTGGTTCATGGACTTGATAAATGATAGATGATAGTTGATAGATGATATACCTTAGCATAATTATACTACTTATAATAAACAGAAACAGTCCACAATAATATTCAAAGTCTCAATGATATTTTCAGATTATAAATTGTCAGATATGAATTCTGAATCAATACATTTGGCATTTTTGAGATTTTCATAAGTTTATGAGGTCTAGAAATCACACTTTTAAATATTCCCTCATACATCTATGTTTTGCAAGATTGTGGGAATAGAGTTATTCAATCAAAGAAAAATATATTGAAGGTAAATAAAATAAGCAATACAATATTTAAATGGCTTTAGTGCGTGTTTAATCTCAAGATCTAAACCAATTAAACAAAAAGAGTTTAATATGAACTAAACTGACCTTCAAAGTTCTGGTCATTCTGGCTGTAAAAGCCTCCTTGTTGCTGAAAATTGTTGTCTTCAAAGGGAATGGAGATTTCATATGCATCCTCATTCTTGGGAGCTAAAGAATAACGATTAAAGGAAAGTAGAATGCTCATTATTCTTCTGGGAAATTCACAGGTGTGATGTTTTAAAATCACAAATAAATTATGAATCAGTCCTCATTAGAGCATGTGCACTTACTCTGTAATTCTCGAGAGCTTGCGTGCTTTCTCGTTGCTGAATCCGCATCATTCATATTTCCAACAGTTCGGATTTAATCTGTTGTGACATATATATATATATATATATTATATATATATATATATATATATAT
>CAIGQV010001633.1:551725-565106 GCA_903798115.1 Danio jaintianensis | reverse complement strand
TATGTATGTATGTATGTATGTATGTATGTATGTATGTATGTATGTATAGATGCACAGCATCATGTAGAGTGTAGTTAGGACACGGTGTAAGTACCACAAGCTGACATTGATAAACACATTTTTTATAAATGTCATGCTTAGGACAAAATATATTAATTTCATTCTAAATTTCAATTATAGGACACAATATAAAACATTTCTATGTACTGTTGATAAATGAGGGCTCTGGTTTGAATAGTGGTGTACACTTTACTGCAGCTGTAGTGCTCAGACTGACCAGTAGGGGGCACAGCACAGATGCATAATGCTGGGGACGTGGGTGGAAGGCTGAACTGATCCAGTATAGTATTGGAGCGGGCCGGGTCAATCACTGTGACATCGCTGCTGGAAGCAGGTCCAGTGACAGCCCACACAGAACACTTAGGATGAAAGTGCATGAAGTTGATGCAACATGGTAATTAGATGAAGATGGCTGTTTAATGCATTTTGTACAATTAGATATTCTAAGTATCTGTTCTTTTGTTACAAGAAACGTTTTGTTTATCTTTGAAATATATAATTGAGTAGAAAACTCTCTTTATAAGAGTATATGTAATGTTTTTCATGCTTGTTTTCTTGGTTTTAATTTAGTTTGAAGACCAGTTTACAGCATTAACAATTATTAACTATCACTTTTGCCTGAAATAAACATCTAATGGGTTATATTGATGGGGACTTTTAATTTTCAGTAGGCCAGCTCAAGTGCAGGGAGCACAGTCAAAATTAAAAGTTTAAGAGTCGGTCATTGTCTTGGTAATGTAAGTGTTTATTTATATGTGAGTGTATGTTTTTAGCATTCATTTTTTTCTGATATTTATTTAGTTGAATAACAGAACATGAATAAATAAGTAAATAGCGCTCTTCTGCCAAGCCAGCTATGGTGACACTGCTCTACCTGCCAGCCTGTGTCAACCAGCATGCTTTCGTTGGACAAAGTGCTTGTTTCTATAGTGACGTCAGCAGAGCTAAGCACACTATCGTGGAAATGCTTGCATGCATGAAATATTACACATTATGATCAGTTTTACTTGCTACACAACTGAAAATGTGCTAGATATAATATTGTTTTCAAAAGATTTTTATGTTTGGAGTTGTAGTATTATAAAGTACTATAAAGATTTCTCACTGGTGAATGACACGATCTAGTGTTATAAGGTTGTCTATGGACATTTTTCAGTGTGTGCGTTCATAACATGCATTTTCAATCCTATCACGGTTTAGTTAGCATTTTCGCAGTTCTCCTACAGCACCTTTAAGATCTAGTTTCTTTAAAAAAATTAAGTCATCTTCACTGCCTTATTGAGACACGATATAAAGTGGGTCTCAGCCCGGACAAGAAGCACTGGATTAAATTCCATTGTTCCGCGCTTTGTCTTTAAAGCAGTGGCGGATTTAGGCATGGGCAATATAGGCAATCGGCCAGGGCTGCATGAATCTCATGCAGAATCAGAAATTCATTAAGTATGGGATAATGTACATCCAGCTATCATTCTCACAGAAAAAAGCCTGACAGGCTTATTAGCAGTTGTATAAAACTAAAGGACTTTATTCTGAGAAAAAACAAAACTGGTGGATGGTACATTATCCCACTCACTACACAGTTATTTGCCACAAAACTAAACAATTAGACACAAAACATTGATTAGAGCTGTAATTATTTACTAGCTCATTAATTAATACATTTTATAATACAATTTCAAGATGACACCAAACAGTCAAGAACAGAAAAGTGACAGATAAGCATATATGTATATAATATATCAAAAAATGGTCAAGATGATTTGTAGTACCCAGATAATCCTGTGTTATTAGTTTCAGTGGTTGTTATCTGGAATAATTAAATGGCTGTCTGGAATACTCAATTCTGATTGGTCAGTTGCGACATTCCAAGGTATGTTATCCCAAGATAACAACCGTTAAATAATGCAGCCTCATCTGGGAACTTCAAATCACCTTGACCATAAGTCGATACATTCAAATCCATATACTTACATTCATTCATATGTATCTGCTTGTTTGTTATGCTGCGTTTTTTGACTGTTTATGCCATCTTGTGAATTAATAATATGTAGGTCAGTCTATGCTTTATTCAGCCAGTTTCATTTCTGTCAGCTTTGCATTTTTTATCTTGTGATGAAATAATGCACAAGTTAGTGTATACTCCTTCAGCTGTTTTAGTTTCTGTCAGTTTTTTGTTTAACTAAAGACATAATAAACTATTACGGCTCAGAACAATGTTTTGTGTCCAATTTCTGTTTTGTGGCAAGTAGTCATGTAATGACCAGTATAAAGTACATCCAGGATGGTTGTTTTTGCAGAATAAAGCCCTTCAGTCTTATACAACAGCCCTCCTCTTCACATCAGGCTGCCAATAAGCATGTCAGGCTTTATTCTGCGATAACCTACTAGATGTACTTTATCCCTAACATAACATACCTTGGAATGTTGTGACTGACCAATCAGAATTAAGAATTAGTACTAAAAAAACAATGCTCTATTAATATTATGCAAATTAGCAAGTAGTGAGAATTGGTCCCCCAAAAGTGTTTTTATTTTTTAAATAAAAATCTTATCACAGAGGTTAATCACAGAGGTCATAAAGTTAAGGATTGAGATGGTTTTTTGAACGTACCGTCTGCTCTGCTGATATCTCTGGAGGAACTGCAACAGCACATGTGAGCTGAAAAAGATTAAACATTTACAAATCAAGTAAAATCCTATAAATCCTTGAAACTTGAAGTGTATCACTTCCTCTTTGTGGTTCAAGTAAATACTTCAAGAATAAACAAAAAATAAAATGCAGATAATGGCAATTATACATAAAGCTCCTTAAAAATAAAACCCAAATTAACCTAAATTAGAGTAGGTTAAAAAAAAAGTACATTTTAAAAATGTAAATAAAACTACATTTTATTTAAACATTTTTTAAAACAGTAACTGAATTAGAGATGGAATAAAAATTATTGAATTCATAATAAGAAAAAAATTTTGCCCTGAAAATTAACTGAAATAATTAAAATAAAAATACAAGAATGAGTGGGATTAAAACTGAATAAAATATATATTTTATTATAGAAATATTTTATAAAATATTTATTTATAAACAAATAAATTACAGCTACAAATTCTATGAAAATTGTATAATAATAATAATAATAATAATAATAATAATATATTTTTTAATAATCTGAAATTATAAAAGATCATTAAAAATAACAAAAGAAAAAAGAAAAAAAAACACAGAATGATCGTTTAACAAACCACACCTTGGCTGTAGCATCTCTCTGGTCCAGCAGTCTTAGTTGGATGAGAATGGGCACATCTTTGGGCTCAGGAAGAGGCTCAAAGTTCTGCTCCACACAAACAATTTAACAATGATTAATAAACAACTTATGAATCTGTCAATCCTCTAAGCATTTTAGTTAAGCAGTATGACAGAGAGTACATACATCATTGAAATTTGCACAAATTGTTTATCTAGTAATTAGACTAAGACAATGATGGCAGGTTACAGAGAAACTATAGCGCACCTGTTGATATACAGGGGTTAGACAATGAAACTGAAACATTGGCCAATTTAGCGTTGGAGGTTTCATGGCTAAATTTGACTAGCCTTGTGTACAATCTTCACTGATTGTACATTCCACCAATAAGAGCAGAGTGTGAAGGTTTAATTAGCAGACAAATGCTGCGGTCACACTAGAGTTTGTGTGTGCGAAATTTTGTTGTACGGCGCTGCGAAAAGGGGCGGGATTAAACAAGACGATTAGACATTAAAAAAAGCGAGCGATTGGTCCATGTTTTAAATTTCTGTCCAGAGAGGTCATGTTTTGATCTTTGATTGGTCTCACGCAATCATGTGATGCGATTTCGCAGGTCAGAGTTCACCAAGCTTGAACTTTCCAACGCAGCAAAACTTGTCGCTCAAGCTTGCGTTTCCGGTCTGCCGCATTCGCGTGCGTATGAATGGAAGTCTATGGGGAGAAATGTCTAGTGTGACCGCAGCTTAATAGCACAGTTCAAAAATTGTATCCTGAAGGTGCCATGTATTAAGCTGATAATACACCAATACACACAGCAAGACTGGTGACAGAATGGTTTGATTAACATGAAAGTGTACATGAAAGTTGAACATCTCCCATGGCCTGCACAGTCACCAGATCTAAATATCATTGAGCCACTTTTGGGGTGTTTTAGAGGCGAGTCAGTAGACGTTTTCCTCCACCAGCATCACATAGTGACCTGGCCATTATTCTGCAAGAAGAATGGCTAAAAATCTCTCTGACCACTGTGCAGGATTTGTATCTGCCATTCCCAAGATAAATCGATGCTGTATTGGCCACAAAAGGAGGCCCTACACCATACTAATAATTTGTTGTGGTCTAAAACCAGGCGTTTTCAGTTTCATTGTCCAACCCCTGTATATACTATCTGTAACAATAAGGTGTTTACCTTTATGTTGGTAATAGCAAGAGGCATGCTCCAGCCATGGAGCTGTTTTTTACCCAGTGTACCCCACACATGAGAACGGATTTCCCTGTACAACTCTCTTTTCCTTAATCTGGGCGATGGAGAATTCCTAACCAAGAAAAAAATAATAATAATAATAAACTAATTAATTATGTGAAAATCAAGGAAAAGCACAAGTAGAAAAGGTTATATTAAATCCCACCAATACACAAAACAGGTACACGTTTGAGGCCAGTAAACAGTTTTGTTTTTTTGTTTTTTCAAATGCAGATTTATATATACATCAAGCATGGATTTAATTGCCCTATAATCAAAAAATCAAAAACATATAAAAATGTCAAAAATATTTAACATATTTTGATCATTAATAAACAATATTTCTTGCACAACATGTCAGCATATTGTAATTATTTTTGAACATTGGCATAATGATGCTGAAAATTCATTTAGGTATGTTATGTTTTTGATCAAATAAATCCATCCTTGCTTAGCATAAGACTTTCAAAAAACATTAAAATTCTCAGCGACCCCAGTTTGTAATGTGGTTTGATTAAATTAAACTTCTTCTCAACCAGATATTTTACTTTTACTCAAAACTACATTTTGAGCCAAAATTAAAATCACATGATGCAACCAACATGCAGAAAGAAAGGCACATAAAACATGAAATTATATATTAGAAAGGATGTTTCTCAAAATTACATTAAAATTCTAAGCTTTTGTAATTTATGCATATTTATTTAAAATGGAACAGTTTTTCCACACCATTTGAAACCAAAATTAATTTAAAAAATCTAAGAGATTCTAAGAGCCTGGCACAAATATTTAAATAGTTTTCCTTTTTGTGAAGACAACATCAATGATTTGATGAAAATGAATAAAAAAAGAAGTTTAGAAAATCAAATTAAATCATATAATAATAAAATGGGTAACTAGCATTTAGATGATCAGTTAATGAGGACTCACTCTGTTTGTGGTGGTTTTGTTGAGAGATGCTTTGGAGACCCCGCTGGAGCTTGTGAAGGAGCTGGTGTGGAAGACATGGTTATTGCTAAAGCTGTGGCTGGACCTAACTGACCCTTCGTCAAACCTAGAAAACGATTAAACCTAAGTGGAAAAAAGAGGTTTAGCACAGTAGTTAGTTAATTGTTCATTTTCATGCCATATCAGCATCTAAGGCAAATGTCAAAAAACCAAATTACAATGACACAAAAGTTACATAAGTCTAAACCAGCTTTATGTATGTTAGACCCAATTCCAACAAAATTACTGAAAGAGTTGATACCTCTAGTACGAGAACTCTTCTTAATGTTATCAACTCTTCTTTATCTTTAGGCCTATTTCAAATCTTCCAAAATACTAGATGAACAATGTTTTTGAAGTGTTTCAGTCAGGTTTTAGGCCTCATCACAGTACAGAAACCACATTAATGAAAATAACCAACGATTTACTCTTAGCTGCTGACAGAGATATCCTCATAGATCGCTTAAATTTTACAGATGTCAAGGGACAGGCTTTACAATGGTTTAAGTCATACTTAACTGACCGTTACCAGTTTGTAAATATAAATGGACAGCTTTCACATATCAGGCCAGCACTTTCACTCCATGGGGTATGGAGGCAAATGTATGTGTGTTTATAAACAATGATTGTATTGTCCATATGTGGAGAAATCAAAGTACCAGTTACACTTACATACAGTACATTTTATATTATGCAAATAAAATAAAACAAACTTGCAGTCAAATGTGTGTGTTTAACAAGAAAGAACCATTGATGTTTATTTTTACACATGGTTTTCAGCATATGACAGTTTACAGCTATGGAAAAAAATGAAGGCACCACTTGAAAACTCTGTGTTTCTCTGGATTTGGGATTTATTGTTACGTGTTTATTAAAATGTAGTTTTTGTTTTATTCTGTAATCTACTCATGACCTTTCTTTCCAATTTAAAATAAAAATAGACATTTAGATCAGTTTTGCATAATGTAACAAATAAGCTGCCGTGTCCATTATGAGATGATTTGATAAATCCTTGATCTTTTAATCATGATAACAGACCTCAAGCTAAATTGGTTCTTCAAACAAGTTTGTGAATCAGATTAAAATATCTGGATGAGATTACTGTGTGTCATTGTGTTTATTGTAAAGGGCATATCTTTCGATCCTTAAAATCATGATCAGCAATGCAGTGATTTGCTGGCAGCAAGACAGGATTTGTTATATGTGACAGCATTAAAGTTTCTTAATCCTGTGACATAAGGCATAACTGACCATTTAAAGAGATGTGCATAGTGTGCTGTGCTGGGCTGGTCTGCATCAAGCAACCCGCATATTAGATGTCAAGGTCATCAAATTATTCATTCATTTGTTTCCTTTGGCTTAACTGCTCCGGGTGTGTGTTCACGGTATGTGTGTGTTCACTAACTGTGTGTGTGCACTTGGATGGGTTAAATGCAGAGCACAAATTCCAAGTATGGGACACCATACTTGGCCACACTACACTTCACTTCACTTAAAACAATCACTGGGTGAAACACAGCAAAAAAATTAGTCCCCGATTTATCAGGGGTTGCCACAGTGAAATGACCCAGCACCATACTGGGAAACACCCATACATTCTCTCATTCTCATTTGTACCTAAAATGTTCATTTTAGGTATATTAAAGGTATGTATTATTAGTCCCTACATATTAGTACATATTAGTCCCTAAAGAGTACAAAAAAATTATCTGTTAACAATTCCTGGGCCCAATACTATGAAAAAACTATACTATGAAACTATGAAAGGATTACAGGATTATTTTCGAGTTGACCAAAGCACAACCATGGTGTTGGTACCATGACGCTGACCATCAACTTAAACTCAAAATAGTTAATGAAAGAGGACAGCTAAAAGAAAACAGTTTGAATAATAATAGTATGTACTGTATATGTATGCAGAGACTTAAATTATGAAGAGACTTACATTTTCTAGTCAAGAAAAAAAGAAATAATTCTTTTTTAAAGAAATAATGTGCCAAATTTTCTGAAAACAAGCAAAATAATCTTGTTGAGAGGAAAAACACGATTATTTTGCTTACCCCATTGGCAGCTTATTTAGCTTGTTTTAAGGAAAAACTCACTTAGTTTAGGCATATTATTTCTTAAAACAAGACAGTATTTTTTGCTTGTCTAAAAATGTTTTTTTTGGTTTAAGAATTTATATATATTTGGACTACAAACAAGACAAAAAGTAAGAAAAGCATTTTTTTGCAGTGACCTTTAATGTGGAACAAGAGAAACTGGGGGAATGTCTCTATTGCATCACAGCTGTGTCACTTTGCTCACAGCTGAGTGGTGGAATCTTGGTTCGTGATCTCTAATAAAAAACATAACCTACCTTAATTAGCCATGCTTAGACATGCAGCAGTAAATACGATGGTGACAAAGAGTGATTAAAGCCATTTAACAATAACCTAACCCAGGATTGGTGTAAACAAAACTGAAACTCCGAAATTCATAGTACAGATGTCAATAATCAAATCTAAAACAATCCACAAAGGAAGAATGGACCAAATGTTTTAAATAGATAATCGTTTTAAAGGTGCCCTATAAAGTAAATCTGGGTTTACCTGGGCATAGTTGAATAATAAATCAGTATATGGAAATGGCCGTACCATGAAACTCGGACTCGTTCTCATGTAAATTCCAAGAGTGTAAATCCCCGGTGGACAAAAGGCCAATCAGAACACAAAGCAGACTGTTACTCATGGGTCATGCCCTCATCTTGTACTTTGCATGTACTTTAGGTTATTCATCAGGACCTGATGAGCAGCCGTGTCACCAGAAGAACACAGACTTATATGTCGCTCTATAATTAATATGTATGCCTCAGGCTGCGTTTGATAAGCAACAACAGTTCCTAGTGAGACAAACATCAATATTTTCCTCCCATATTTATTTTTAAGGTTAAATTTAACTTACTATGTATGTGGGACCTTCACGGGTCTTGTGAACAAATACGAAAATGTTACTCTGATTAGTTTATATTTAAGAACTCACTCTCTCCATTTAGTCAAAATAAACCTCCACCTACCAAGTTAAAAAGATTTAACTAGGCATCTGCTTCCTTTGCGTGTTCAGCATACATCATGCTGTGTGTGAGTGTGTCTGTCTGTCTGTCTGTGAGAGTTGCATATCAGTGCGGAGCTCATTAATATTCACGACTGACGTAAATATGGTCAATTATGGACCTTTTGATTGTAGGGGTATTTTACAAATATATAAATTAGCATATAAAATCATTTCTGGAGACTGTTTGAATTTACCTAAGCCATATACCTACTATGTAGATATCAGAGAATAATTTAACTTATTGAACCAATGCAGGGCGACGCGGTGGCGCAGTGGGTAGCACGTTCGCCTCACAGCAAGAAGGTCGCTGGTTCGAGCCTCGGCTGGGTCAGTTGGCATTTCTGTGTGGAGTTTGCATGTTCTCCCCTTGTTCGCGTGGGTTTCCTCCGGGTGCTCCGGTTTCCCCCACAAGTCCAAAGACATGCGGTATAGGTGAATTGGGTAGGCTAAAATTGTCCGTAGTGTATGTGTGTGAATGAGTGTGTGTGAATGTTTCCCAGTGATGGGTTGCGGCTGAAAGGGCATCCGCTGCGTAAAACATATGCTGGATAAGTTGGCGGTTCATCCCGCTGTGGCGACCCCAGATTAATAAAGGGACTAAATTTAAAGAATTTAATCTCTCTCTCTCTCTCTTTTTTGCTATAGTACTTTTATCTTTTTAAAACGTAAGTACAATTTAAAGTTGTACTTTTACTCAAGTATATTTTTTTGATTTTCAATCATTATCCTCACCTGCTCCAGACACTACCCTTCCCTTCCACAGGGGGATGCTCTTCTTTTGTAACTCTAGAGGAGAACAAAATAAACAAATCAATATATACAGTTCATTTTACATGTTCTGAGTACAAATACAGTATGCAGTGATTTTAATATTACACTGATTAGGATGAATCTTACACTCAGCATACGATTCTCACTGACAAATCAAGAATTTAGTAAAAAATTAACAAGAGGTACAGTAGTCAAACAAACTTCAGTGTTTGAGAGCGCCGCACAGCTTCCTGCAATTCAAACAGTCTCTCTTTATATTGATTTTTCTCCATAACAACTCGAGCCATTTCAGAACGAGAGAATCGGCGGAGGGAGGTCGGTGGGCAGGCCTGGAAAGAACAACAAAGAATGAGCAGAAAAGGATTGTTATAGCATTGTTGTAAGGTAGTAGAAGTAGAGTTTCCATTACAGTGATATTTCTGAAAATGTGAACATCACTAAAAACATGCCATGCTGCTAAAATCTTTTGACTTACATCGGGGTTCTCTGATTGAACAATTTCCAGTTCTTTTCGTAACCTGTTGTGAAAAAAAGTTTGGAATCAGTACATTTTAATTAGTCACTTTCCTTTGGCTTATTCCATGCTTTATCAGGGGTTACCACATCGGAATGAACCACCAACAACTCTGTATTATGCTTTACTGGTGGATGCCCTTCCTGCTGCAACCCAGCACTGAAAGACTTTTTAAGCAGCTCTCGGAAACACACTTACACGTGAACAGAACTGGACCTTTTTAAAATAGCCATTGCTATATTCTAGAATGCATGTAATGTTTTTGTGTGTGTATGTTCATGTTCTTTGTGACCTAGGTAGAATGCTATGTCTATGCTAAATAGAGTTTATTGATAATTTACAGGTGGTATATCAATCTTCTTTGTAGTAAAACCCTTAGAAGAATTGCAACAACTTACACTAAAAACAACATCACAGAAGTGTTTGGTATATATGCACAGCTAATGTGGTTTAAAGAACAACTGTATGCATTTTATTTTGGTACTTGTAACGCATGTTGAGATTATAAAATCTTTAACATTTCTCTACGAGCACTATACAACAAGCATATGTAAATATGACTTGAACAAAGAGATGGCTAAGGCAACTTCCCATTGGCCAACTCAGCTCCTGAGTTTATGACATCAGCAATCCTATTTAAGGAAGGCATGACCAATTCACACTCTCTTCTTTGCTCTTTTTCTCTTCAGTTCTTCTTCTTCTTCTTAACCTCGCTGGAATGCTGATCAACCGATCAGAAAGGAGAAGAACCAGCAACACATTGGGTAAGCCACAAGCAAACAAACTAATGTGAGTGTGGTTTTAGATATCAGATATGCTAGTATATCATTTACTTTGTTAAAACAAGGTGATTCAGTTTTCTTTGATGATTGGTTTTAGGTTATTGATGTTGAATTGTAATTCTCTCACTCTTCTCTTGCCTTTCTGGCTTCATGGTGCCTTCTCGGTCCTGTATTCTTTGTCTCACCCAACCCCCCAAGATTTTAGAACGGCAACTGTTGCGATATGGACAAATTGTTTCAGCAATTAAAAAGATTCCGGTAGGATGTAAATTGCCGCTGTTGAAACATGTTGTGTCGTTTAAACAACAGGTGTTTATGGTGTTGAAACAAGGATATGAAGAGCTTAATCTTTTGTTTAAATTTACGATCGATGGGTTCGATTGTGTAATCTTCGTCACAACTGAAACTTAGGGTTGGGCGATGTCGACCAATTTGGCATCGTACGATGTCTAATGTGAAACATCACGATGGACGATGGCATCGTCGTCGTAGGCGGCTTAATAATAATTAATTAATTTATAATGACTTAATTATTTGTAGCCTACCATTTCAACTACCTGACCCGCATGGTCTTTGTTTTACCCATAACCAAATCATAAATAAATAAAGATAAGTTACACACAAATTACCACCTGTCAATCACTTTTTCCGCGGAACTCTGGCATGAATAGGCAGAGAGATCTGTGTCGTTATAATGGCGTCGACAAACTAAAAAGGTGCACAACCAACAGTATCTGAGGTTTTCGCTAAAATTACTAAGTACAAGCATGAAAGTGAAAGATTGAAGCAGTGTACTGACGGTGTGACACGTTACCTGATAAATTCAAAAGACCGAAGAGTCCTTAAATAGAGACAAGAATATAAATACAACATTTAACAACCATAGTGAGATGAAATCCAGCGGTACATCCTTGATAAACTGTCCGACATGCACTGCTCTTTGGGGTTTTGTGCTCAGCGGGCCCGCTGACTGCTGGAGCTTAGGCACGCGTGTACGCTGCAGCGCATGACTGTGTTTGTGTGTGTGGTCACGTGATGTGCGTTTTCAGCGGTATAGTGTGGAAGGAGGGCTTTTCAGAAATGCTAGGTGAAATGCCAGTGTGGGCGTAGATAGTTTTCGTTCTAAAATGGCATTTTAAAACTAAGACGTATTAGTATAAACGGGGCCTGAGTGTGTATTTTTCGCGAGCGGGTTGCTGCAACGGGGGCGGGATGGAGGATCGCGATGCCGGCTCAGCATCGTGATGTCTATCTGCCATCGGCGATGGACGATGGCATCGTCTATGGACCCGACCCTAGTTTCAATTGTAATAGAGAGCATTTGGCTAGAGCTGGTCCAGAGAAAGTAAAAGAAAAAGAGGCGGACTTGATTGAGACTCAAAACAACAATGCTTTGGTTGCAGAAAACAATGTAAATGAAAATGAACAGATAAAAAGTGCAGAGAATGAACTTTTTCATTCTATCCCATTTACATTTAAATGGAGCACGATGTTAAAAAGAGATTTCTATTTTAATTAAATAAATAAAAAATTGATATTTCGTTTGTACAAGTAACTCATTCATGTATTAATAATGAGGTTGATTGGCAAAAAAAAAAAAAAAAAAAAATGGGATGGCACTATTATAATGAGTCATAAAAGCTCTATTCGTGCAGATGTGGCCATTCTTTTTTCATGATAATTTTCACGACTTTTGAAGTTCGAAATTATAGTAGATAGATTAATTAAAGTCACTTCAAAATATGAAGAAAAAAAATAATCTTAATAAATGTATACACTACTGTTATTGCAAGAGAAAGGATGATTTTTTTAGAAAAATTGACTAATACATTAGAAGGATGTGACTCAGGAGATTTTCTTAGCTGGAGATTTTAATTGCACAACTAATAATTTAGACTGAAATCACATTGAACCACATATGGCTTCAAGAAATAAGCTAACAAGTATTGTTGAAATTTTTGATTTAGCAGATGTATGACACGAGAAACATGGAGATTTTAGACAATATTCTTGGGCCCATTACAGAGAAAATTATATATTCAATTCAATTCAATTCATCTTCATTTCTATAGCACTTTTACAATGTAGATTGTGTCAAAGCAGCTTAACATAGAAGATTATAGTAAATTAATACTGTGTCAGTCCAGTTTTCAGAGTTTAAGTTCAGTTTAGTTCAGTTCAGTGTGGTTTAATTTTCACTGCTGAGAGTCCAAACACTGAAAAGCAAATCCATCGTTGCGCAGCTCCACAAGTCCCGAACCATGCAAGCCAGTGGCGACAGCGGCGAGGAACAAACTTTACCAATTTGCGAAAGTGAAGAAAAAAAAACCTCGAGAGAAACCAGGCTCAGTTAGGTTACCATTTCTCCTATGGCCAAACTTCTTGTGCAGAGCTGCAGTCTAGGCACCGGCTATATATACTATGGCTAGGATTGATAGAATATACTGTTATAAGCAGGACTTGACATTAACACCCTTCAACCCGCCAAATGCGGGTAGATCTCACCTGTGGCGGGTTAGACAGACACCCCCACTAGCCACTTTGGCTGATTGGAAGTCATTTTTAAATTGCCAATGCTGCCTTGTCACTAAAGATTAGAATTCTAGTTTAAGACTGTTTGTTAATATGCACGCAAATGTGATCTTAGAATCGAGAAGCATAAGAATAATATATATATATATATATATAT
>CAIGQV010001633.1:519555-551325 GCA_903798115.1 Danio jaintianensis | reverse complement strand
TACATATATAATATTATTTCATGTTTTGTCTGATCAACTTCATTTCAAATATACATCCTTTCCTGTCATTCAGACCTGCAACATATTCCAAACAAAGTTTGCAATTGCAATTTAGGGCTAGTCATCAGGTAATTTACCTGAAGGTTTAAAGGTTAAATAATGATGTGATTTGAAACAGGTGATGTCAACAGCTGATTGTAATTATGATTTGGTACAAAAGCAGCATCCAAGAAAGGTCTAGTTTAGAAGCAAAGATGGCCCGAGGATTGCCAGCAAATACATAAGAAAATTATTGAAATGTTTACAAAAAAGTTCCTCAAAGAACAATAGGAAGACATTTGGATATTTCACCTTCAACAGTGCATAACCTAATTAAAATATTCAAGGAATTTGGAGGAATTTCAGTGAGTAAAAGGCAAGCTCCCGCTCTCCCTCGTGAAGCTAATATGGAAGTAACTGAAACTGCAATTCATCGAAATTCCGCTAGTCCTGGCTCCATAATAGAGCAGATTTCTATTAACCCCACTGTTAAAATGGCCAAATTTACAGAAGAAAAAAAGGTGTTTACAGCCTGGTACAAAGAACAATTTTGGTTCATATAGCTAATATTACCCTTCATGACAACTGTGAGGGGGGTGAATTTTTTTATAACCCGTTTTGTTTATATTAAGTTATAGTAAGTCTGCATAATTAAGGGCGTGGCCACTTGAGTGACAAATAGGTCTCGCTGGTCGCCATCACTTCACCTCAGCTGATTTCGTCTGATTAGCCGCTGAGCTCGGCATATACATCGTATTTTTGTTTTGTTTTATGTGGCTTTACACAGTCAGTTGCTTTTTGGAATTATTTCTTACAAAAATAATTGTGCACTTTATTGTGTACACAAACCATTCACGTGGCCTCCATTTCCCAGGTGAGTGAAATTATATACTTATATATCATATCTATAAATGTATTTTAAATCTGTTTTAAGATAATTTATCATTTATAATTGTCTTTAGAGCTGTAATGCACTCAAGAATCTGACAGATTGATTAGCTGTAGGCTCTAGAACAGTCATCTGAAACGTTGTCATACAGTGTTATGCCTAGATTTCACCAATAGCCTTGCATTTACTAACACAGACTATATTTGAAGAATTTGGAAGTAATTAGCGTTTTCCTCCTGTAGAAAAACGTCATTAGAACAATGTTTAGTGGCTCAATGTATTACAACAGTGTTTTTAAAAGACTAAACACTTGATATAGTATACAACCAAGCACATGGTCAGAACACAAACGAGTCGCAGGTAATGAAGTATTAAGCGTTTCTTCCAAAAAAAAGCCTGTCTAAGCAAAATGCTAGCAGGTGTCTGTAGATCCGCTCAGGCTCAGCCTCTTTGCCCTTATTTGGTTACCTCCGGTTGGATCGATGACGCGCGAACAAAATGGCGCCGGTTGGCCACGCCCACTTGTAGCTTCATTTGCGTTCTTCAGAAACCTATGGGTGACGTCACGAATACTATGTCCATATCTTTTACAGTTTATGGTAAAAGGACAAGGCGCAAGCCTAAGCTGAACTACTGTGATCTCCGATCCCTCAGGTGGCACTACATCAAGAATCCTCATTCATCTATAAGCAATATCACCACATGGGCTCAGGACTACTTTGGCAAACCTTTGTCAAGTACCACAAAACGTAGTTACATCCAGTTAAAACTGTACTGTGCCAAAAGGAAGCCCTATGTTAACAGTGTCCAGAAGCACCATTGACTTCTCTGGCCTCGGAGGCATCTGGGATGGACCATCACACAGTGGAAACGTGTACTGTGGTCAGATGAATCAGTACTTTAGGTAAAGAAGAAAATGATCATCCAGACTGTTGCCAGTCCAAAAGCCAGGGTTTGTCATGGTATTGGGTTGTATATCAGTGCCCTTGGCAAATGTAACTTGCACTTCTGTTATGGCACCATTAATGCTGAAAAGTACATAGAGATTTTAGAGCACAATATGCTGCCTTCTTTTCCAGGGACACACATGCATATTTCAACAAGACAATGCAAAACCACATTCTGCACACATTACAAAGTCCTAGCTGCAGAGGAAGAGGATAAAGATAGAGGATACAGGTAGAGGCGACAACAAAGACCCCGTATTGTTGCCTACCTTAAAACTTGTTTGCAGTTTTGTGAAACTACAAGTGCAAGAGTTGTAAAAAGGAATGGCAACATTACAGAGTGGTAAATGTTTTACTGTTGTGTTGAACCAAAAAACAAAAGTCATGAGGAACATATTAAATAATGTCCTGTTGTATTGTCTGCCATGAAGTCAAAGTAAATTTAGACATCACTTCTTTGTTTCTTTATTTGTGTTCTTCATATACATACACACATACACACACCGTGTCTAAAAAAAACAAACAATAACATATCATACAAAAATAAGACTGATTATTGTACTACAATAATAAGATTGACTAAATTTCGTACAGGAATAACAGCGCAATCTGTGCATTAGAATAATCCTTTTATTTATTTTCCTTGGCGATGACGTAATGATGGCATAATGATGAAGTATTTATTTTTAGCTGCATAAGGCTTAAATTAAAAAAAATTGTTTTTGAATGAAGATAAGAGTTTGATTAAACGTTTACGAGAACTGAAAAGCTACAGTGTTTCACGTTTTCTTTGTGAATTTGCAACTAAAAACTGGACAAAAGGTGGATTGGATTACTTGTTGGCAAAAATTGATCGCACTGGATCAGTATGTCGTCTGGCGGGAGTGGTCGTCCATGCACTGCCTGTACTGTTATAAATATCACCACTGTCGAAGACATGATACTGAGCCAAGAAGACACAGAAAAAGAAGGTAATGTGGTGATATAAATCAGGTGAGGTGGAAAACATATACATATCATAGAATTTCATCTATTTGCCATCTAATTACAAAATATAATCAAAGTTGGTATTTTGACAAAATTCTAACAGAATAAATTTTGCTTGGATTTTTTTGAGACACCATGTATATATAAAGTCAGGTCCATAAATATTGGGACATCAACACAATTCTAACACTTTTGGCTCTATACACCAACACACAATAAACAATGTGTGCTTTAAATAAACAATGTGTGCTTTAACTGCATACTGTCAACTGTAATTTGAGGGTATTTACATCCAAATCAAGTGAACGGTGTAGGAATTACAACAGTTTGCATATGTGCCTCCCACTTGTTAAGGGACCAAAAGTAATGGGACAGAATAATAATCATAAATCAAACTTTCACTTTTTAATACTTGGTTGCAAATCCTTTGCAGTAAATTACAGCCTGAAGTCTGGAACGCATAGACATCACCAGATGCTGAGTTTCATCTCTGGTGATGCTCTGCCAGGCCACTGCTGCAACTGTCTTCAGTTCTTGCTTGTTCTTGGTGCATTTTCCCTTCAGTTTTGTCTTCAAGTGAAATGCATGTTAAATCAGATTCAGATCAGGTGATTGACTTGGCCATTGCTTAACATTCCACTTCTTTCCCTTAAAAAACTCTTTTGCAGTATGCTTTGGGTCATTGTCCATCTGCACTGTGAAGCGCCGTCCACTGAGTTCTGAAGCATTTGGCTGAATATGAGCAGAGAATATTGCCCAAAACACATCATAATTCATCCTGCTGCTTTTGTCAGCAGTCACATCATCAATAATTACAAGAGAACCAGTTCCATTGGCAGTCATACATGCCCATGCCATGACACTACCACCACCATGCTTCACTGCTTAGGATCATGAGCAGTTCCTTTCTTCTCCATACTCTTCTCTTCCCATCACTCTGGTACAAGCTGATCTTGGTGTCATCTGTCTATAGGATGTTGTTCCAGAACTGTGAAGGCTTTTTAGTACTGTAATCTGGCCTTCCTGTTTTTGAGGCTCACCAATGATTTACATCTCTGGTGAAGTCTTCTCTTGATTGTTGACTTTGACAAACATATACCTACTTCCTGGAGAGTATTCTTGATCTGGCCAACTGTTGTGAAGGGTGTTTTCTTCATCAGGGAAAGAATTCTTCGGTTGTCCACCACAGTTGTTTCCGTGGTCTACCGGGTCTTTTGGTGTTGCTGAGCTCACTGGTGTATTCTTTCTTTTTAAGAATGTTCCAAACAGTTGTTTTGGTCACACCTTATATTTTTTTGCTATCTCTCTGATGGGTTTGTTTTGTTTTTTCAGCCTAAAGATGGCTCACTTCACAGCACTTTGAATCTCAGCTTGAGAGTTGACAGCAACAGATTCCAAACGCAAATAGCACACTTCAAATGAACTTTGGATCTTTTATCTGCTCATTGTAATTGGGATAATAAGGGAATAACACACACCTGGCCATGGAACAGCTGAGAAGCCAGTTGTCCCATTACTCAGTTGTCCCAAGTGAGAGGCACATATGCAAACTGTTGTAATTCCTACACCGTTCACCTGATTTGGATGTAAATTCCCTCAAATTAAAGCTGACAATCTGGAGTTAAAGCACAACTTTGTCATTTCATTTTAAATCCATTGTGTTGGTGTATAGAGCCAAAAATATTAGAATTGTGTCGATGTCCCAATATTTATGGACCTGACTGTATATGCTTCAGTCTGGGCATGCAACAGTCTGTGTGGTACGGTTCTTTGGGGCTTCATTGACACGAGTGACCAAAGGCTTGGACATAGTAATACAGTCATGTATATTAACACAGTGGAGCTCCCGACAAACAGTTATGGTGGAAACAGGAGATTTGAGGTGCACATTTAATTCTGCAGTGAGTTGGGCAGATGTGGTTTTTTGGATACAATCTGGGTTAACACCTGGACATCCCTTTCAGACAGCTTCCTCTTGCGTCCATGATTACTCCTGTTGGAAGTGGTTCATCTTTCTTGGTTGTATGCTGACATTACCCTGGATACCATGGCTCTTGATACATCACAAAGACTTTTAGGTAAAGATCAACATTACATAGTGATGTTTAGTCTATATTCTCAGCAAAATGTCTTGGGTAAACATCAGATATCCCAGACCCCGACATCAGAACCACCACCTGCAGAAATCTCCAATCTGTGTGTTCCAGATGTTAAGTTATGTCTTATGAGCTGCGCATGCGTAAGGAGAATGTGTGTGTGCTAGCATGGGCTTTTTGGGTTATATAGAGATCCCTGTCTGTTATTGCACTATATACAAGTTGGAGAGAATAAAGAGTGTTAAAAATAAGAAGAACTGTTGTAGTGATTTGACTTAACATTGGTAGCAGAGGATGGCTGCTGCTGGGAATTAGCAAAACCCGCCATTGTTTGATGAGAAAACAGCTTATGAATGTTGGAAAAATGAGACTGAAATTTGGAGACATGTCACAGACCTGGACAAAAAGAAACCAACCTTGGCAGTTACCTTGTCACTAACAGGCAGAGCAAGCGACAGTGCACTGGAAATACCAGCAGATTATTTGAATGCTGACAATGGTATACAAACATTAATAGAAAAATTGGACTCAGTGTTTTAAAAAGAAGAAAAGGATCGACAGTACGAGGTGTACACAGAGTTTGACCGGATCACAAGAGAAAGTGGTGTTTCTATGGTGGACTACATCATCAAGTTCGAACATCGATACAACAGGCTACACAAGTTCAAAATGGAGCTCCCAGATGCTGTACTAGCTTTCAAGTTACTCGATACTACCGGTCTTACTGTTAAAGATAAATAATAAGCACTAACAGCTTGCCCTACCGTTTATTTGCTGACATGAAATCAGCCTTGAAAATAATTTTTGGCGATAACGTTACTTAACAAAAGATGGCGCCAGTACTCTGCAGAGTACTCCGCAGATGATGCTTACTACATAAGATACTCAGGCAAACGGGGAACTAACCTAATACTACACAGCAATTCCAAACTGTGGCTCAAGGTACAAATCCCCTTGATAAATATGGGAGAAGAACAAAATGTGCTATTCGCCAAAGCACATATCACTGGGCAAAGGACTGTTCAAATAAAAAGAAACATGTAAAAGTGACAAAAGATGAAGGATTAAAAGATGACATTGAAGAATATTACATCACTTTGTTTTCAAATGAGTCCATGTCTAATTCTAAAATCTTCATGGTGGAGGCTTTAGGATCAGCTGTGATTGACACAGCCTGTACAAGAACTGTGTATGGAGAAAATGGCTTGAAGATTACACAAGTGAGCTGACACAGAGTGAGTTCCTAAAAATAAGTGACAAACAAAGCACAAGACTTTTAGATCTGGTGATGGCAAAGTTGTTCACTTCACAAGGAAAATTACTATTCCAGCAAAAATAGGACACACCAAATTTAAAATAGAGACACAAGTTGTTCCTGCCGATATACAAATGCTTTTAAGCAAAACATCACTGAAAAGAGCAAGTGCAGTTCTGGACATTGCACATGACAAAGCAATAATGTTTAAACAACCTGTAAAACTTGAACTAACATCTTCAGGACATTACTGTGTGAACTTGAGAAATGACAGCATTTTAGATGAAAAGGAGACAAGTGAGACCAAGACACTAAATGAAGAAATTCTGTCTGTGACAGAAAACATGACAACTAAAGAAAAGGAGAGAGTACTGTTGAAACTACACAGACAATTTGGACATGCTTCAGCTGATGGACTAAAAAACTGGCCTGCTCAGGTAATCATGATGATGAAAGCAACACTATTTTCGAAAACATTGTAAAAAATTGTGATACATGTAGTAGTTACAGTAAGCCTAAACATAAACCTGTTGTAGGTTTGACTATGGCATCAACATATAATGAGTCTGTGGCAGTGGACTTGCATGAGCTTGGGCCTGGAATATGGTATTTGCAGGCTATTGACCACTTCACACGCTTCAGTGCAGGGAGTATTGTCACCACAAAGAACCCAAGAGAGATAGTGAAGCACTTTATTCACTGTTGGATAAGTGTTCATGGTCCTCGATGCAGACTGTTTAGTGACAACAGAGGTGAATTTAATAATGATGAAATGAGGGATATGGCTGAAAATTTTAACATTGAGGTTAAAACAACTGCAGCCTACAGCACATGGAGCAATGGCCTTTTAGAAAGGCATAATCAGACCCTCACTGAAATTTTGCTGAAGATGAAGAAGGACAACAACTGTGATTGGAAGACAGCTCTTGACTGGGCATTAATGGCTAAGAATGCTATGCATAATATACAAGGTTTCAGCCCTTACCAGTTAGTGTTTGGGCAAAACCCAAATTTGCCCTCAGTGCTCATTGATAAGCCACCTGCTCTGGAAACAAGTAAAAGTACCTGGGTTGCTAAGCAAATTGAAACACTGCATGCAATGAGAAAAGCATTCACAGAGGTCTATTGCTCAGAAATAATCAGAAGAGCCCTTCATAAGCAACTGCAACCTGTTCATGATATAAAACGAGGGACAAAGTATATTATAAGAGAGTAGACTGCAGTGAGTGGTCAAGATGTGGTCCTAAGCCAAGATGGTGTGGTTGTATTTGTCAGGCATGGCGGAACCTATGTACGGGTGCATCAGTCTAGACTAAAAAAAGTGGATGACCCACAAACAGAACTGGAGGAGACAGAAAAAAAGCAGATCTCAATGACACTGAAAGTGAAGGTGAGCAAACAACATGAAGATGGTAGTGAATCTCCTGCGTGAGAGCTGCCTAGAGGGGATAATCTTGCTCAGTCACAGATGCCACAAATGTGCTCATCGATGAACTGTGAAAATATCAGACCAAAAAAAGGCCAAATAGTTAAATACACAGACAATCTAAGTGAGCAAACTCATACTGGAAAAATCCTCAGAAGAGCAGGAAAGGCTACTGGAAAACACAAAAACTGATATAATGTGCAGTACAGTGAGCCTGAGGAAATCGCTGGCACAACTGGATCAGTCGATCTAGGACAGATGGACAATGTTCAGGTGATTCCATCTGAGAAAAGTCAGTTAAGCACTGACTACAATGAAGATAATATATTGATAGTACATGATGATCTCTTGATGTCTGCAAAAAAATCAACAGCTGGAAGAGAAATGACATCTTTAAAGAAGTGAAAGATCAAGGGCAGAAGTGTTTCTCCACAAGATGGGTGTGCACACTTAAAGAAACATCTGCTGCAGTTGATCCTAAGGCTAGATTAGTTGCGAGAGGATTTGAGGAAATAAGTACTCAAAACCTTCCCAAAGACTAACCTATATATGCCTCAGAGTCTCTAAAAATGATAATGGAAGTCATATGTCAAAATAAATGGCAACTAAACGCCATAGACATTAAAGCAGCCTTTTTACAAGACACAGAGTTAACCAGAGACATTTGCATTTGCCCACCACCAGAAGTACAGACCAAAGGAGTTTTATGGAAGAACAAAAAAGTGATTATGGCCTAACAGATGCTTCTTTGTTCTGGTACAATATAGTGAAAGACATCATGAAACAACTGGGAGCTACAGTATCAAAGGTAGATCCAGCAGTATTTTTCTGGCTAGATGATTCCTGGCAGGTGATGTGTAACGGATTTAAACCTTAAAGGACCAACAATTAGGATCAGAAGACTACCAAGAACGGAAAAGGAGGTAGTGATGATGCTGAGTAACTCACAGAGACAAAAAGGTAAGTTGCACAATGTATTACTGTATTATATACACACAAAAGAAATAATAAAATTAACACAAAGTAACAATATACCCCGGGTGCACCCTTTATATGATGTTGAAATTTTGTCAAATTCAGTTATTTCAATAGACAATAAAAGTTCAAATGGATCAACAGTTTCCGAAATCTTTTGTTACATGTAACCACATCAAATTTCTCCAAAAAAAAACAATATCAAGCATATATTTCACTTCAGTGAGAACAAAGTGAAATAAATGAATTATTCTTTTTACTTTATTATGTACTCATAAATTATCCTCTTGAAAATGATGATAAACAGTCTTTAGGAGTAAATTATCTTGCTTGTGTGAAGAGAAAGATAGAAGAAAAGAAAATGTCCTTTTTCTTTAGAAATCATGCGTTTCCTCTAGGTCCCTCGAAATCTGCACTTGGGAGGCTCGCCATCAACTGAGAATCGCAATAAATCCAAAATCCAAGCAAACAAAAAACCTGGCCTGTTTTCACAGACCAGAACAAATATTCAGTATCACAATATGATTAAAATATATATATAAAAAAAAACAAATAGCATCAAAACATCCACAAAACATACAAAAAAATATTGTCACATCAAATAACATTAATTTCAGTTACCTGTTCTTCTCATGTATTATTCTTTTTTTATTCCTAACAGGTACATGTGACCACAATGACGTCAGTGAGTTGCAGCAAACAATAAAACACCATGCGGCTTTATAACCTCTCATAATGGATAATTCCTCCACAAACAGTTAAACCAATTACAAACATTAAACCAATAAAGTATCATCACACACACAACATGTTGTCACTCATTATTTTTTCAATTATTTTAGCAATAGACTAGTGATGAACTCACCGAGTCAAAATGCAAACTCCATCACACTCAAATCAGCATAAATCCGCTCAATCTTTCATCATCCTCATGTTATATATTTATATCTTTAATGTTGTGTTAGTTTTGAAAGTGTTAACAGTTGAATTCTCTCTATATTTACTTTTTATCGTTCGATTTTTTCCCTCTGTCACGCTGTGTATCTCTTCAGATGTTTTTTTAACCATATCCGCAAACACAAGGGGGCGGAGCTAAGCATCCAGCGCTCCAATTTGCTGACTTAGACTCCTAACAACCAATCAGAGAATTATAACCTACATATACATTTTTTAGCATTTTTTATACATTTTATTTTAATCCTTATTTTAGCATCAACACTATAACACTTTAATAACGATGATGATGTTTATATTTATTCTTATTTTATCTGGTTGCACCTATTAATTATTTTATGGGGTTACACCTTCCCCTCTTGAAACAATGCAAGTCCCTTTGCATGCTCTGAGTGGCTGGGTAGTCACTATGTTTGCTGGAATGTCAGAAGTAATAGGAGAATCACCCAGATCTTCAACACCATTGAGAGAGTTAACAAAAGCAGTGCTTAATCCTTGGAACAGAGACTGAACAACATGAGACAGAGGATTTCCAAGCTGAAAGTAGGTAAGTCTCTCAGGTTTCTCTCTCTCCCTTACAGAACGTCTTAGCGGAGGTCTTTCTTGTTCTGAATGTTGCTCTTCTCTTTCACCAGGAACATCTGAGTTTTCAGAATCATTTGCCTCTTCAACTTTACTCTCTCTCTGAATGGGTAAGTCTTTATTGTTATCAGTTTCAGGTTGGTCTTTTCCAGGTGTCTCACTTGTTTCATAGGCTTCCAGAACATCATCAAGTGGGTTATAAACTGAAGAGTTTACAGGTGCGTTATCGACTGGAGGATCATCAACAGGAGGATCATCAGGTAAGTAATCGTTTTGAGTTCCTTCCTTGCTTTGAGTTCCATCTTTTCCAAGGGTTTGACTGGCTGATTCATCAGCTGAGGTCACACTCTTTCCTTTGTCTAGTTGGAGAACATCATACACTGTAGAAAACTGAAATGGTTCCACATTTTGATGGTTATCGTCATACCACTCATAATCCTCATCTTCTGGACTAAGGAAAAGACAATCCTCTTCAGATTGTTGAAAACCTGGATTCTGCCTTGTTCTAGGTCTTGACATTTTGGGTGGAGTGGGGTTTGAAATGTTTGGCAATGGCAGGTAAGCACAAGGAAGGAGGAGGTCCCTGTGAAGAGTATGAAGGGGACTTTCACTGCTTTCAGGATGAACTGTGTAGACAGGTAAGTCGCCAGCCTTCTTTACCACTACATACACCTCAGATTCCCACTTGTCTTCCCACTTTAATTTGTGCTTACCACGCAGTCTGACATTTCGCACCAAGACACGATCCCCAACTTCCAAAGAAGAATTAGTGACAGATTTATCAAATCTAGTTCTGTTCTTTTCAGCAGTTTTCATCATACTACGTGAAGCAAGCAAATAGCTTTTCTTCAAGTGCGATTTCAGCTGTTTCACATACTCTGAATGAGGAATGACATCTGATTTACCATGATGAGGCAGACCAAAAGCAAGGTCAACAGGCAATCTTGGCTGTCTGCCAAACATTAATTCATAGGGAGTAAACCCAGTGACTTCATGCTTCGTACAATTGTACGCATGGACAAGTGGCTTGACAAAGTCCTTCCAATGGGTTTTATCTTTTTCCTCTAAAGTACCCAACATGCCCAGCAGGGTCCTATTGAAGCGTTCAACTGGGTTCCCCCAAAGTTCTCCCAAAGACACTTGGCTACTGTTTTAGCCTTCTGATTAGGTGTAGGATAGGCCACAGCGTACTTAGTGAAAAAGTATGTAATAACCAAGATATCTTTGGTATTACTCCTGTCAGGTTCCAATGAAAGGAAATCCATACACACCAGCTGTAATGGCCTAGTTGCATGAAAATTGACCAGGGGAGCTGCTTTTTGGGGTTGTGCCTTCCTACGCACACAGCGACTACACTCCTTGACTTTTTGTTCCACATCCGCAGCCATTTTTGGCCAGTAGAAACGAGATCGGATCAGATCTACAGTCCTCTCAATCCCTAGGTGACTCATGTCATCATGTAAACTGCTTATCACCAAGGGTCTCAAATCCTCAGGGAGTACTAGCTGGTAAGTAAATGAATTGTTTTCCTGCCTTCTTCTATAGAGTATTCCATCTCGCAACTCAAGACGATTCCACTCCTTTAGAAAAAGAGGAAAAGTTGGAATCTCTCTTCGCACTGTAGGAGAAGGTTTCTCCCCCAACTCAAAGTGGAAAATGACTTCTCGAAGGACTGAATCTGCTCTCCGTTTGTCACCAATCTCATGTGGTAGGTAAGGCATAACAGGTAATCCATCAAAATTACAGTCCTCTCCATACTCCTCAGGTACAGCATCAGGATGGAGTGCAAGTGATCCAACCAGGGCAACCTCAGAAGCTGCATTCTGGTTGATAAGGTGCTTCTCCCAAATAGCATGGACTACATCATTTGGGGCACTAACAGTGTCTGCAGCATCATGACGATGATGTTGTACAAACTCATGGATTCTTTCCTGGACCAAGCAGTCTCAGGAATGGGTTCCTGGGGTCTCCTTGAGAGACTGTCTGCATCTACATTCTGCTTCCCAGCCCTGTACTGCAATTTGAAAGAGAAGGTAGAAAGAGCTGACAGCCATCGATAACTAGTAGCATCCAACTTTGCTGTAGTGAGAATATAAGTCAAAGGGTTGCTATCTGTAATAATGGTGAACTGATTACCGTATAAGTAGTCATTAAACTTTTCAGTCACTGCCCATTTTAGGGCAAGAAATTCAAGTTTGTGAGCAGGATATCTAGACTCACTGTGAGACAACCCTCTGCTTGCGAATGCTATAGCACGCATCTGCCCATCCTGTTCTTGATACAGTGCTGCCCCTAGTCCCTTTGTACTTGCATCGGTGTGAAGAAAATAAGGGAGTTTGGGGTCAGCAAATCCCAGAATAGGTGCAGAAGTGAGTTTTTCTATAAGGGACCGAAATGCTTCCTCACAAGAAGGCATCCATCGATCACCAAAGGACTCCTTTGGGTTATGGTACTGACTTCCTTTGTCACACTTCTTGGCACCCTTTCTCAGCGGGGGGTATCCTGAGGTCAGATCATTAAGTGGCTTCACTATTTTGGAGTAGTCCTTGATGAAACGACGATAATATCCCCCAAAGCCTAAGAAAGACCTCAGTTCTTTGAGATTTTTAGGTACAGGCCAGGTTTTTAAAGCTTGGACCTTCTCAGGGTCAGTCTCCACTCCATGCTCTGACACGATATGTCCCAAATAGCGGACAGAAGTTTGGAAAAACTTACATTTTTCCAAGGAGAGTTTAAGACCATATTCCTTCAGACGAAACAGGACATTTAATAATCGAGTCTCATGTTCTTCCAATGTTTCTGAGAAAACTATTAAGTCGTCCAAGAAAACAAGTACTTCCTTCAGATTAATGTTCCCTATACATTTTTCCATTAATCTTTGGAATGTACTTGGGGCATTCGTCACACCCTGTGGCATGCGATTAAACTCCCAAAATCCCAGCGGACAGACAAAGGCGGTTTTAGGTTTGTCTGTCTCGTCCACTTTTATCTGGTAGTACCCAGATTTTAAATCGAGGACAGAGAACCATTTAGATCCTGTCAGAGCTGAGAATGTATCCTCAAGATTTGGCAATGCATAGGCATCCCTCACTGTTTGAAGATTCAGCTTGCGATAATCTATACATAGATGTACATCCCCATTTTTCTTCCTCACCACCACAATTGGAGAAGAGAAAGGTGACTCTGATTCCCGGATGACTCCACTTGCAAGAAGATCTTGTAGGTGCCTACGATACTCAATATCTTGCGGATGAATAGGTCGTGCCCTCTGTTTAAAAGGAGTTTCATCATGCAATTTGATGCTATGCTTCACTTTCCGGGTGTGGCCAAAAGTCATGATGACTGAACACTTCAGGTATTTCTGAGTTTTTTAGAAATGCGCTCCTTCCATACCTGAGGTAAGGGGGAATCATCGAAGTTCAGAGTGAAATCCCCCTCTCCATTCCCAGGGGAGGTTTTTGAAAGAGGCTGTAAAGAATCCACAGCATGGAGTTCAGCTATCACACATCTGGGTGGGAGAGTAATGTTATGTTTTGTCTCGTTGGTAAGCACAACTGGTAGGCTATTTATCTGGTTCTTAGGCTGATTAAGGAGACACTGCTTGACAAACACCCCTCCAGGTAGAGACGAATCAGGTGAGTGCTCCACAAGTATAGTTTGATCTATTCTACAAGGCTTCGAAACTGAACCACCCACCACCACAGTTTGACCAGCCATTAGAACTTTGGGTGCTCTACTGCTCAATCGCACATGGCCAAGAACACCACTTGTGTTTTGTCTCCATCTTGTTTCAAGAGTTTTCAGAATCACCTTGTAACCATATGAACACGGTTGAAATTTTGGAGAATCAGCACTTAAATACTTCTTGTAAAGAACATCCAAGGTGTTTGTCCCTATAAGAAACATTGACTGATTGTGAGCTTTTACATCAGGGACCACTAAGGCGACAGTAGGTATTTCAATGCTCACTCCAAGTAATTCTTCTGGAAAGGTAATTCCTACTTCTATGTGGCCTTCATATGGAACAGATAGACCATTTGCGCTTTTTACTTCCAGGATATCATCAATGGAATTAATTGGATATCCAGAGAGATGCTGTTCATAAAAGGACTTTGGAACTGTCGTCACTTGAGAGCCTGTATCCAATAAACAGCTGCATTTTTCATTGGCTATGGTAACTTCTGCAATGCTCATAGCACCAATTAACCCCTTTGGCAAGTTAGTGCTTTGCATTCTAGAAATCTGACGTTTTTCAAAAACATGAATAGTATTGGGACATCTTGATTCCAACTCAGCCCCTGTCTGTCCCACAACAAGGACTGATTCTAGTTTAAATCAGGGTTGGAATTGGTGTTCTGAGAGTCCCATAGCAGCTGTTTTTCTCTTAAGAGTTTACGCTTGGTAGTAACAAGTGTGGGGTTTGGCTCCGAAGTGCAGGAGGATGCGATATGGCCATCTTCACCACAGGTGAAGCAGTACCATGGTCTAGGCCTGTCCTTTTGTCTTTGGCTAACTGGAGTCCTAGTTAACTGGTTAGCAGTATCTGAATTCTTTTTGTCCTGTTTATTTACTACTGCTTGCAGTGAAGCTTTCTTCTGGGTTTTATGCGTGGGAACAAGGCTAGCTAACTGACTTTGTAGTTTTGCTATCTGTCTCTTGATCTCCTTATTTTCAGCTGCAAGCGATACCATGCTTGAAAGTTCTCCTTGCTCCACCTCAGAAGAGACCCACGTCCTTTGAGAGAGCATTACAGCTCTTGGTTTAGAAGACCCAAGATGCTGCTTCATACGAGTGGCTGTTGCGTAGCATAAGTAGAAGCTGCCCAAATGAAGGAGGATCATTACGCCTTCGCTCTAGCTGCAGGTCAGTAATTAGATCATTATCCCAGCAGCCTCTACAGAACTGCTTGAGAAGATGCCGATCTGCTTCTTCAGGTGAGACACCACCTCTCTTTATGGTCACTCTCAAAGCTGTCTGCTATCTATACAAGTAAATGGATGGTTTTTCACCAGCATCCTGTAGAGTATTCATGAACTTTGCAAGGAGTTCATCTCCGTCCTCGACAACTCCAAAAGCAGAATCCAGCAACTGAAGGTAAGCTGATGATGGAGCTTCAGAGCTAAGATGTTTTATAACATCTGCTGCAGGTGGCAAAAGACTGTCCACTATTTTCCTGGATACATTCAAATCAGATAAGGTTGAATCTTTCAGCATAAGCTCCACACTGGAGCGCCAAGTGTCATAATCAACCTCACTTCCGGGTCTGGGATATTTTCCTGAAAACACCCTAAGTCTTTGCTGCATAAGCCTTTGAGTAGCCACTTCACCAGTTCTCACCACATGTTCAATTACGAGTTTTTGAACTTCAGGTGGATTTAACACCTGTAAAGAGGTTAAGAGAGAAGGCTCATTTGGTTTAGCAGAGGTATGTTGTGACAGTGAGTCATCTGGTTGACTAATTTTGACAGGGGCTGGGGTAAAACTCTCTTCAGGAAATACCTGAGCTTGCTGTTCATCCAGGTTCTCGTCATTAGCCTCAATGTCAGCAGACATTGGAGTGAGCTCGGCACTCATTTGCGACAGCATCTGGCTCAAAACAGTCTCAAAATCGGTCCCACTCAATTTTGCTACTTCTTTCAGTCCTTTGAGGTATGACTTTGTGACACTGGTGCCCTTATACTGCGTAAACACACTAGATAATGCTCTCACATGATAAATAACACTTGGGTCACTGGATAGCTGGTGAGTATAAGGCAGCTGTGGCTCTAGAGAATGCAAAGCTTAGCCATTGGTATATTAGAGTATGGCGCTTTGATAAAACTCAGAATCCTTGTCACTAATAAAAACTGTTTTGGCAAAAGAACCATATTGTTTCAGAATATCAAACAGATCATCATCACTTTTGGCTTGTGTTAAACCGCTAATGATCACTGAATTCGGAATTTTAATACCTTCTGCCTCTATTATATCCATTGTCAATTTTTACTGGTCAAAGTAGGCAAAAATAAAAGCTGAATGTAACTTAATACTCAGCAACAGCGCCACCTCCTGGCTGGCTCGCCACTTGTAACGGATTTAAACCAACAATTAGGATCAGAAGACTACAAAGAACCGAAAAGGAGGTAGTGATGATGCTGAGTAACTCACAGAGACAAAAAGGTAAGTTGCACAATGTATTTCTGTATTATATACACACAAAAGAAATAATAAAATTAACACAAAGTAACAATATACCCCGGGTGCACCCTTTATATGATGTTGAAATTTTGTCAAATTCAGTTATTTCAATTGACAATAAAAGTTCAAATGGATCAACAGTTTCCGAAATCTTTTGTTACATGTAACCACATCAAATTTCTCCAAAAAAACAATATCAAGCATATATTTCACTTCAGTGAGAACAAAGTGAAATAAATGAATTATTCTTTTTACTCTATTTTGTACTCATAAATTATCCTCTTGAAAATGATGATAAACTTTTTTTACTCTTTAGGAGTAAATTATCTTGCTTGTGTGAAGAGAAAGATAGAAGAAAAGAAAATGTCCTTTTTCTTTAGAAATCATGCGTTTCCTCTAGGTCCCTCGAAATCTGCACTTGGGAGGCTCGCCATCAACTGAGAATCGCAATAAATCCAAAATCCAAGCAAACAAAAAACCTGGCCTGTTTTCACAGACCAGAACAAATATTCAGTATCACAATATGATTAAAATATATTTATAAAAAAACCAAATAGCATCAAAACATCCACAAAACATACAAAAAAATATTGTCACAACAAATAACATTAATTTCAGTTACCTGTTCTTCTCATGTATTATTCTTTTTTTATTCCTAACAGGTACATGTGACCACAATGATGTCAGTGAGCTGCAGCAAACAATAAAACACCATGCGGCTTTATAACCTCTCATAATGGATAATTCCTCCACAAACAGTTAAACCAATTACAAACATTAAACCAATAAAGTATCATCACACACAACATGTTGTCACTCATTATTTTTTCAATTATTTTAGCAATAGACTAGTGATGAACTAGTGATGAGTCAAAATGCAAACTCCATCACACTCAAATCAGCATAAATCCGCTCAATCTTTCATCATCCTCATGTAATATATTTATATCTTTAATGTTGTGTTAGTTTTGAAAGTGTTAACAGTTGAATTCTCTCTATATTTACTTTTTATCGTTTGATTTTTTTCCCTCTGTCACGCTGTGTATCTCTTCAGATGTTTTTTTAACCATATCCGCAAACACAAGGGGGCGGAGCTAAGCATCCAGCGCTCCAATTTGCTGACTTAGACTCCTAACAACCAATCAGAGAATCATAACCTACATATACATTTTTTAGCATTTTTTATAAATTTTATTTTAATCCTTATTTTAGCATCAACACTATAACACTTTAATAACGATGATGATGTTTATATTTATTCTTATTTTATCTGGTTGCGCCTATTAATTATTTTATGGGGTTACAGATGACTTTATTTGGGGTAGTACAGACGCATTCTCCAAAACTATCATTCCTCAGTTAAAAGCCTTCTTTCAAGTTAGGGGGGAAGAGAGTTTCAGCTACATTGGAATGGAAATATGTTCTCTAGAGGATGAAATATAAGTACAGCAAGCAAAGTATATCAAACATCTGCAACTTATTCCAGTGGATCCCACTACAGTGACACATCGTGAAGCTTCATTGACAGAAGGTAAGATGGACATGCTAAAATCAAAGGTTGAACAAATATTGTGGGTTGCCAGACAAAACAAACCTGACATAATGTGTGATTGGCATCTAACACAAAGCATGCTACTGTTCAGACCCTGCATTGTGCAAATAAACTTATCACAAAACTCAAATCAGAAGAGATTAACTTGAGGTTTCAGTGCTTGCGGAACAACAGCTCTAGTGGTGTTCAGTGATTCCTCAATGGGAAACCTACCGGATGGTGGCACACAAGGTGGACATTTCATCATGTTTATGGGAGAAAATGGAAAATTCTCACCAATATCCTGTCAGTCAAAACGCATCAGGAGAGTTGTACGGAGTACCTTAGCAGGAGTGGCTTTGGCACTTGCAGATGGGATTGACAATGCAGTTTTCCTTGCTACACTCTACTCAGAGATTACCACTGGTGACTGCTCATGCAACAACTTGCCCATTGTATGTATAACAGACAATCATTTCCTTCTCGATGCTCTCAAATCTACAAAATCTGTCCCAGAAAAGAAACTGTACCTAGAAATCAGCAGTATGAAAGAGCTTATACACTCTGGAATTATTCAGCAGATCTTGAGGTCAGACCCGAAAAGCAGCTAGCTAACTGTTTGACAAAAAAGGGGGCTTCTGCACTTGGCCTTCTGAAAGCTCTCAGCACAGGCATTGCTATCTCAACTTCTAAATGGATTTTAAAATGTTTTGCATTTGTTGATGTTTAGTTTTTCCTAACTGGGACTATAAAGTTAATAGGCCATATTTAAATGTTTGTTCCATATCAATAAATTTAAAAAAAAGGAGGGGGGGTTGTTAAGTTATGTTTTATGAGCTGCGCATGCGTAAGGAGAACGTGTGTGCTTTTTGGGTTATAGAAGAACCATTGTGGTGATTTGACTTAACACCAGACTAGGCAAATTTCCTCTTCTCAAGGCTCAAAAGACCCAGGTGTGATTGTTCCATGCATTAATACCTGCAAGAAGATCCAACTTCATTCAACCACTGCATTTACAGCAGAAGTTTCCAAACCTCATCAGAGACCTTGGCATAGTGCGTTTCAGTATAAGATATTCAATTTTTTTATTATATAGATGTTAATAACTGATATTCATTAATAACAAAAACATCCTCAGTTGTTTGTTATTTTAGAATAAGGTTATCAGACTCTAGCTTGTCTTTAGAAAAGATAACAGAGTAATTAATCATAAATCTTCAACATAACCACCTTCATGAATCATGCCTATGCACTTCATTGATTGTACATTTAGTAATTTCTGTTACCCTTGTTTATTCTTTTGTTAATAAGTACTAATTTATTACAATTGTGTGTTCCTTGTGTTGATAATACAGTAATAGGCTCTACAAGTCAAACAATGTCACTATCTTTTAGATTTGGCCAGATAACAACTCCTTTAAAATTTGTATAATTCATTTCAACAGTCTTAATTACTGCCACAGTGAAACATATGTGACTGGTGCCCCATTTAAAATGAGTTATTTATCTGTTATTTACACACACCTTAAAGTTTGTTAGCTCACATTGCTAGTTTTGTGGTGAACAATTCATCTGTGCATGGCATTAAGAAACAAAAACTTTTTGCCCTTCTATCTTTAATTGAAATCTGAAAATGCACTTCCTGTTTTTATTTATTTATTCAGTTAAATTGACATATTACGTATATCCTAGGAATTGGGCATGGCTAACATATTTAACTACGCTGCTCCAACTGTCAGCTGACAACAAACAGAAATGGTGAGAAGGAGGTATCTGTTAGGTTGTAATAATGCTCCACAAACCCTTTTCCGATCTTTCTGAATGAAATGCCTACTTTACTACATCCATTCAGTTTGCAGTAGAAAAAACATTCAGTTTCTCTAGGAACTGCATCACGATATGAAAAAAATAACGGTCGCAGCTTCCGGTTCCTGGGAAGTTTAAGAGAGAGTGACCAAAATCTCAATATTAATATTAATACTAATGTTAATTTTAATATTCGAGTCAAACCAAAGAAATTATCACTATATTATTTGGTGCCCTGTGTGAGGCTAAAATATTAATATTAATATCAATATTTGTGATAAATTCAAAGTAACACTACACCACATTATGGGCAGAGCAGGTAATGTAGGTTTTTATTTGAATGTTTTTACCTGTTACTGGATTAAAAAACTCTTTACAACTTATTAGATTGTGGCATGCGGCAAAATTTATGCATGGAAAACAACCTTGTATATATACAGATTTCTTCTTTCTTAATACTGTATGTCTTTCTTACGATCTCAATTAATTGTCATATGTGATAAATTTTGGGACCTTTTAAAAGTAAATAATAGATGATGTAGTATCTGTGGAGAAGATACTCCCAGGTCAAATACTCATGTCCACAATCTAGGAAACGCTAGAACAACTGGAACAAAGTCTGTTGGTATAACAACAAAAAGAAGTTTGAATGGAGCTACATGCACAAACATTAGGGGCTGCAAATCCAAGACGAACCAACGATAGGGCAACCATCGTTTGATGAATCTAATGCTTTTAATTATTGAATTTACAAAGAAAGAAACAAAGAAAAAAAAATTTAAGTCACAAGATTAAAATGTCAGGGTCGGTGGGTGGGGAAAGGAGCGAGGACTCAATTGCAGGGAAATGGGTATTTATTTATAATAAAAATAAAATAAAAGACAAAAACAAACTACCCCGAGGGGGAAAACATTAACAAAACAGATAAACAATCAAACCAAACTAGACTGGGCAGGCTGGCAGGGATCAGGGCTGGAACACACAACAGGACAAGGTAAGATACAACGGGGCTGGACAAGGCAAGATAGATGAGACGTGATGTGATGGCGAACTGGCACAGGACAGCAGACATGAGGAGAATATAAGCAGAAATAATTAACAAACAGACAGGTGAACAGGATAAACTAATAATGGGTTAACAAGGAGGGTGGGACTACACAATAGACGAGAGCACATGACACATAGAAACAACACAAGCCATGTGCTCACATAACGAGACTAGAACATGCAGCCAATGAGAGAACTCATTAACCGCGTGCTCACACAAGACAAAAGCACGCGGTGCATGTGCTAAACACAACACCAACAGAAGACTGAACAAGACACGAGCACATGATAAATGAAAACACCCTACCGTGCGCTCACACATGCAACGTGCGTGTTTCATCCCAGCGCCAACCGAAACCGAAACCAACTAGACTGAGACGCTGGGAATGAAACACCACGCTGCAGACACAAACAAACACCAGGACAAGAGCGCGCATCTAGAGCACGCCCGGACCTCGCGCGCCCGCATTAAGCGGGAGCGCGCAAAGCCCGAGGCGCAGTCCCGATGGCACTCAAACAGAGACAGAATGACAAAACGAGTGCTCGACTCGAGAAATTTCGAGCCGAGCACAACATACAAGACACGATAGGACTAGTGTCTGGACTCTGCCACCAAAACAAGAATTTACAAGACCGGAGTGGCAGAACCCTGACATAAAATGAATCAGAAATTTGATAAGAAACAACTAGATGATCTTCAGAGACAAATGGAGGAGACTTGAAAACAGAGTTACTCAACTTCAAGATTCACAAGTTCAAGAGAGACACCATGGACTATAAAGATCACAAAGTCTACACCTAGATGTCGAAGATATCTAAGTTCCATCAATTACTAGGGGGAGTGAAATATACAAGTGCTTCTGAATCAATGACTCATATGCATCATCTTCTCAAACAACAAAAACAAAATATTTTTGGGCCAACCCCACCACTTCAAGTGCAATCAAGTCAGAAGAAACCAACGAGAAGAGGGTGTCGGGGAAAAGGAAAGAGAAAAGAACTTAGGTAACTTCACCTGAATATACTCTTTTTAATAAACCGGACAATCTTGTATTTAATTTATCAGATAAGGAATTGTCAAATGAACAATCTAGAGTGTTAAGCAAATAGTTATCATTTATGCCATATAATTCATTCATTTCATTCCTTTTTTTTTTCGGCTTAGTCCCTTTATTAATCTGGGGTCGCCACAGCGGAATGAACCGCCTTATGCCATATAATATATCAGATCATTTTACGGTTTAATTATTTATTTTTAATTAAGTTTAATTATTTAAATGTTTTTAGGAATGTAAAATTAAAAAAAAAAATGTAATTCAAGTATAAATGGAACCCCATATACACAGTAATTTAAAGCTAAAAGTACTTTTACTCCAGTGGTTCACAATCATTCAGTAAACACTTTTTTGTAGACTTGTTAAAAATTATGCAAGAATCACAAAAAGAACTGTATAAATAATAAAATCTAACTAGTAAGGAAAAATAAGCTCTTTCCACATTAGTTAATTATCCAAATTTGACCATTCAATGCGCAGATAAAGATGGTGGAATTGTGATTATGAACACTAATGTATATATTGAGAAAGTAAAAATTATGTTACAGGATGAGACATTTTATCAGAAGTTTTATCTTCAATCCATATATAAAAAAAACTGATGAGATTTTACAAAAAGGATTAGCCATGAAATGGAGTACTGAACAAGAATATAAATATTTAAGATACTAATATCCTAGGATTTCCTGTTTCATACACTTTACCAAAAATTGATAAATCAATACAGGATCCTCCTATGCAACCAATAGTTTCAGGAAATGGATCATTGACAGAACCTATGTAGTGAATCACAGACATTGTCACCCAAAGACCGCATGCCACAACAGGAACCTTTTGTCCCATGGAGCCAAGACATGGATATGCAAAAGGACCATTAACGACCACCAAATTGGTTTTGTAAGCAGGACTGCCAGAGGTGGGTGGTAAAAGGTTCAAAATCAACAGGCTTTTTATTAATAGGTTGATTTAATCATCAATGCCCATTGTTCCCCTTGGTTATCTGTGTCTGGAACGAAGGAGCAAACTACCTGGGCCATTAAAGCCATCAAACCAGTTCCAGCTAGCACTAGGAATAAAGAAAGCCAGTACAAGCAGAAACACTGCATTTACACATGTTGGTTTTAAACCACTAAAAAAAATGGACAAGAACTGTAAGGAAAACATACACAGACACTATATACACATCCAGGAAACTGTGCATCCACAGTGGAATTACCATCTGGAATAATAATCAACGGGATCTCACCAACTGACTCTAAAAAGCACAGAGGAGTGTTACCTTAACCAACTCCCTTCATTCTTGGACTTTTTGAGTTCAGGACATCGTCACAAGAACTTTGGAAAGGATGTTGAAAAGAAATGAACAATTTTAAGGTCCTAAAACACTGTTTTGTTTAACTGTGTATTTTGGAAAAAAACAACAAGCTTCACAAAATGGAAAGGTGAGACGTGATGGGCGTACACCTGAGGAGCAATGACCCAATTACGTCCCTTCAGTTTGAGAGGTGGGGACAATTAACCCCTCCTCCAGCAAGAAGGAATGCCACTTTCTCTTGCAGACACATCTGTGTTCTGAGTCCCTGACGAGAAAGAGACAACAGCACAGCCAAAATTTACTTTTAAAATTTTATTTGCCCAACAAGATTCTTCTCTCCAGCCAACAAGAATCTGCATGTTCCATCATATGACCTGTATTACTTCTGATAACCCAAGGATCTTCAGGAACAAGAAACTATAACGCAATTTCTCTTCAAGACTGCCAATAATACAATTCATTCTCTTATTGCTTCATCCAACCCCACAAAACTAGTAATTGATCTAAATTTTGTTTGATTAAGTATGTGTTAGTTTATAGTTATTTCTGATGACAGAACAAGAATTAGGCTCATTTATAATTTTTATAAACTCGAAAACAGAAAAAAAAAGCACAGATTCAGGTAATTTTTGGGATGTAGAAGTAACTAAGGTTAATAAGACATTACATACACAATATATCTAAAATCAAAGAATTAAAATACAATATTATCTATGGACAGTTACCATCCATTTCATTTAAAACGCCGTTTGCCGGTTAGTCAATTACAAAGACTGAAACGTAATTGTAGTACTGTAGATGAGTTTGACAAACAGAAAAGAATATCATTTCAAAGATTTTGTTTGAGAGGATATTTGCAAAGTTGGTTGAATAATGCATTATATAAAAGTGAATAAATTACATCGACACTATCTTTAACCCATTAAAAACAATGACAGTTTTCAGTAAACTGCCCGTTAACATATAATGAACACAGTAATTTTATTAAATCAACTATTCTTAAACATTGGTATATATTATCTTCAGATGAATCTTTAAATAATAAATTAACATCATCCAATATTTACTTTTCAAAGGTCCTAAAATTTATCAGATATGACTATCAATTCAGTTGTAGTATAAAAGAAGAAATTCTTCCATGCAGAAATTGTGCCTCATCCTAGAATCTAATAAGGTGTAAACAGTTTTTGAATCCAGTAACAGGTAAAAACATCAAAATAAAATAAAAACTTGCATTACCTGGTCAAACCATAATGTGGTCTATATGTTAAAATGTCCTTGCCAAAAATATATATATACATACAGGGAAGTCACCAAATCAGTTGAAGTTGCGAATTAGTGAACATAAATCTAGTATATGATGACAAGATATAACCTCAGTGGTAACAAGACATTTTAATGAATTAGGACATGACATTAAACAACTATAATACATAGGAATTAAGGAAGTATATGTCATGCAGAGGAGGCAATCTAAATAAAAAAAATTACAAAGAGAAGCATTCTGGAATTAATTAATTAAAACTTAAATCACTTACCCTAAATGAAATAAATGAGGAATTAGATATTTCTGTGTTTCTTTAATGTATTGTTGCAACATTGTGAATAATGGATTTTGAGTGTATAATGAAGCAAACAATGATAATATAAAGTATTTTTAATGTCTTGAATTGTTGGAATTTTATTGTATCAGTTGGCAAATATATGAATGAGTGAGTGATGATGATTTATATGTGATTCTTTGAACAAATTTGCTCTCTCTGAATATGGAGATAATGTATTTGTAGGTGGAGGAGGCATTCCTTATGTTACTAGATATATACGAAATATATACAAGATATATACGGGGGGGCATCAGGGTGGCCGTGATTTTCCCCACCCCCTAGCTCCGCCCCTGGATGTAACCACAAAAGCTCAAACGTGTATGTTACAAGCTAGATACAGTTTTGGTCTTATCATAATTCAGATAATCAAATGAAGAGAAAGTGCGAGAGAAAAATGTTATGTTGAGTTTTTTTATGCACTAAATCACTTCTTATGTATTTGCGTAGATCAGTTGATCATAAATTATAAAATCTAAATTTATGAAGTATGAATAATGCCCTTACCTGTTGATCTTTAAATTCACAAAAAAAGGATGATCGAGTGATTTTGAATCCTGACTGACAGAATAACACTTTAGAGTAAAGCAAATATTAATTATTTAGGTAAGTTGACCTAACTGTGATACATAAATTAAGTTAATGGGCTCTATTTTAATGATCTAGGCGCAAAGTCTAAAGCGCAGGGTGCAAAAGCATTAAGGGCATGTCCGAATCCACTTTTGCTATTTTAAGGACGGAAAAATAAGCTCTGCGCTGTGGCACATGGTCTAACAGGGTTGAGCTTATTCTCTTAATGAGTTCTGGGTGTGTTTTGAGAATAAACCAATCAGAGTCTCATCTCCCATTCCCTTTAAGAGTCAGTTGTGTAGCGCCATGGAGCATTTGCTATTTACATGGCGGACTTTGTAAGTGACACAACTGAACGCTTCACTGGCAGAAAACTGTTAAACAGAGCATCTGCAGCACGAGGATAAAGAATGAGCCTCCTCCAATCGGCCTTTACTTTCACTTTCTCTTTCTCTCTTCCGTGGATATGGAAACGGTGTTGTACGCACAGACATCCATTAGCCTAAATAATTCATTTCATTTGTTAAGCGCAAAGATTTGTTTCAAAACTATTTCTAAATTCAGTTCTAATTTCCAGCAAACGAATAAATGAATAATAATAACGAAGTGTGAGTTATATCCAAATACGCATGCTATGCCCCATATGGTCCAAAACCTCACAGGTGGACAAATCTAAGCTTGTTTTTAATATAACAAATTTAAATATGCATATAATAAATAATACTAATAATAATAATAATAACAATATTATATAAAAGCAAGTTGTCGTGAATAAACTAAAAAAGCCACCCAAGATGAAGAAGGCATGGAGGTAGTGGTTTTTATATTTATGTAGAAAGTAATAATTTTTGTAACATTTTAATCCTTTAATTCATTTTTTTTATTTGTAAAGATATTTCTGTATTGCTGGACATCCTATGTTTTAAGTAATGTGTAAGCGAGGCACACAACTAACGCGCTCTGCGCTGGACTTTAGACCTGCTTTCAGCTGGTCTATTTTAGTTCCTCAAAAAAGCAACGCGTCAACAATGTGCCTCAACACACCTCTTTTCTAGACCAAAATACCCATGAGTCCACAAAGTGGCGCAAATGGATTTGCTATTTAAACAACATGGCGGAAAACAGGAAAATTAAGGTTGCGTTGGTCTGAAAATAGCAACACGTTGGGGCAAGCACGTCTTGCGCCTTATTGTGCCGGGTGTATGATAGGGCCCAATATGTTTATTCTTGGCGACACGTGGCACAGTGGGTAGCACGATCGCCTCACAGCAAGAAGGTCACTGGTTTGAGTCTCGGCTGGGTCAGTTGGCATTTCTGTGTGGAGCTTGCATGTTCTCCCCGTGTTCACGTGGGTTTCCTCCGGATGCTCCGGTTTCCCCCACAAGTCCAAAGACATGCGGTATAGGTGAGTTGGGTAAGCTAAATTGTCTGTAGTGTATGTGTGTGAATGGGAGTGTATGGGTGTTTTCCAGTGATGCAGCTGCAAGGGCATCTGCTGCGTAAAACATATGCTGGATAAGTTGGTGGTTTATTCTGCTGTGGCGATTAATAAAGTGACTAAGCTGAAAGGAAAATGAATGAATGAATGAATGAATATTTATTCTTTTGAGGCTGGTTATTTGTCACCTATGGTATAGATTTAGTATCAATACCGAGATTGAACACAAAATGGTGCCGACGACGATGGCCACCTCCGTGTCATGCTCTGCTGTTGTTTTTGTGTTTTTGTTAGTTTGTTCCGTCTTGAGTCACATTCCTACAATTAGTTTCACCAGAGACGAATTGTTGGACATTCGGACACATACACCACCAAATGTTTTTCCAGACTTGGATTTGTGTGATGTTTTGTTGGACATTGTAGTCGGCGGAGACGCTGTGCTGCTCAAACGCTGTCGGGCGCGCGGACGAGGGAAGCGAGCAAAACTCAGACAGCTACGTCAGGCCAAGGAAGTTGCTTACAGGAATGGGGAGAGGGCCTTGTATAAGCAGGCCAAATACACACTGGAAAAGGAGATCAGAGTGGCAAAAAGGAACTATTCTGAGAAACTAAGGAGTCAGTTCTCTTCCAGCGACTCAGCATCCGTGTGGAAAAGTTTGAAAAATATCACAAACTACAAGAAACCATCCCCCAGCACTGTAGACAACGAACGACTTACTAACGACCTGAATGAGTTTTACTGCAGGTTGAGAAAACACCCCACACCCACTCTGAACTGCTCTTCACACCACCATTAACACCTCCACCACCCCCGTCTCCCCCACACTTCAGTTCAGTGAAGATTATGTGCGCCAGGTTTTCCAAAAACAGAAGAGGAAAAAAGCACCAGGCACAGATTTTGTAACACCAGCCTGTCTAAAATCCTGTGCTGACCAACTGGCCCCCATCTTCACCCTGATCTTCAACAGATCACTGGAGCTGTGTGAAGTGCCCTCCTGCTTCAAACACTCCACCATCATCCCCATCCCAAAGAAACCCAAACTTACAGGACTAAATGACTACAGACCGGTGGCGCTAACATCTGTGGTCATGAAGTCTTTTGAAAAATTGGTGCTGGCCCACCTGAAGGACATCACTGAACCCTCACTGGACTCTCTTCAGTTTGCCTACAGAGCAAACAGGTCTGTGGATGATGCAGTCAATATGGGAGTGCATTATGTTCTGCAACACCTAGACAGACCAGGGACCTATGTGAGGATCTTGTTTGTTGACTTCAGCTCGGCTTTCAACACTATTATCCCAAAACTTCTCCTGCCCAAATTAACTCAGCTCTCTGTGCCCAACTCTGTCTGTCAGTGGATCAACAGCTTCCTAACGGACAGGCAGCAGCTGGTGAAGCTGGGAAAATTCTCATCCAGTACCCGCACAATCAGCACTGGCGCCCCCCAGGGGTGTGTCCTCTCCCCTCTGCTCTTCTCCCTGTACACAAATGACTGCACCTCAAAGGACGCCTCTGTCAAGCTCCTGAAGTTTGCAGACGACACCACACTTATCGGCCTCATTCAGGACGGTGACGAGTCTGCTTACAGACAGGAGGTTAAGGAGCTGGCTGTCTGGTGCAGTCACAACAACCTGGAGCTGAACACGCTCAAAACAGTGGAGATGATAGCGGACTTCAGGAGAAACCCCCCTGCTCTCCCCCCTGTGAGCATCATGGACAGCATTGTGGCAGCAGTGGAGTCATTCAGGTTCCTGGGCACCACCATCTCTCAGGATCTGAAGTGGGACACTCACATTGACTCCATTGTCAAAAAAGCTCAACAGAGGTTGTACTTCCTTCGTCAGCTGAGGAAGTTCAACCTTCCAAAGGAGCTGCTGAAACAGTTCTACACTTCCATCACTGAATCAGTCCTCTGAACTTCAATAACTGTCTGGTTTAGCTACCAAATCCGACCTCCGAAGACTACGTTGAATAGTTCGGACTGCTGAGCGAATCACTGGTACAATCCTCCCTACTCTCCAAGAACTGTACGTATCTAGAGCAAGCAGAAGGGCTGCCAAAATCACTCTGGACCCCTCACACCCAGCACACTGCCTCTTTGAACTTTTACCTTCTGGTCGACGCTACAGAGCACTGTGCACCAGAACAGCCCGACACAGAAACAGTTTCTTCCCTCAGGCAATCCATCTCATGAACACTTGAATGATGGTAATTATGGAACAAACATCACTACTTGCTATAGACTTTCTATACACAAACACTTATTTAACAACATATTTTACATGCTAATTTGCACATAACAGCTGCCATTTAACGTTGTATATAGTAATATTCCTGTATATACACTTGTCAATTTGTATATTTGCATTCACAATTACTTTTATTTTTAAAATATATTTATTATCTGTTTTTTGTCCTGTCTCTGTAATTCTGTTGCACTGTAGAAGCTCTGTCACGAAAACAAATTCCTCGTATGTATGAACATACCTGGCAATAAAGCTCTTTCTGATTCTGATTCTGAGATGTTACATTCTGGTATCATACTGAATCCAAATTTATGATATTAAGCCATCCCTAATATACTATATATTTAACTTTGATGATTTTGATGACAACTAATGAAAACCCCAAATTCAGTAACTCGCAAAATTTGAATAACTGTGAAAAGGTTCAGTATTGAAGACACCTAGTGCCACCAGGTTACACAATCATAGGGAAGATGGCTGATTTGACACACAAAAGGTCATTGTAAAAGAGGCTGCCTGTTCACAGAGCTCTGTGTCCAAGAGCATTAATAGAGAGGTGAAGGGATGGAAAAGATGTGGTAGAAAAAAAGTGTACAAGCAATAGGGATAACCGCACCCTGGAGAAAAATGTGAAACAAACCCCATTCAAAAATGTGGGGAAGATTCACAAAGAGTGGTCTGTAGCTGGAGTCAGTGCTTCAAAAACCACTACACACAGACGTAAGACATGGGTTTCAGCTGTCGCACTCCTTGTGTCAAGCCACTCTTGAACAACATACAGCATCAGAACCGTCTTGCCTCAGCTAAAGACTGAACTGCTGCTGAGTACTCCAAAGTTATGTTCTCAGATGAAAGTTAATTTAGCATTTCCTTTGGAAATCAAAGTCCCAGAGTCTGGAAGAAGAGAGGTGATGCACACAATCCACATTGCTTGAAGTCCAGTGTATAGTTTCTACAGTCAGTGATGGTTTGGGGTGCCATTTCATCTGCTGGTGTTGCTCCACTGTGTTTTCTGAGGTCCAAGGGCAACACAGCTCTATACCAGGATGTTTTAGGTCCCGTTTACACTGATGCGTTTTAGTTTTAAAACAGCATTTTAGAATGAAAATGAACCACGTCCACACTGGCATTTCATCTAGCGTTTCTGAAAAGCTCTCCGTCCACACTACCCCACTGAAAATGCACATCACGTGACCACACACACACACACTCTGGCATGCGCTGCAGCACGTCTGAGCTCCAGGCAGTCAGCGGGTGCTTTGAGCCCACCCCAGGTGAGAGCAGCGCACTTCGGACGTTCATCAAGGATCTAGCGCTGGATCTCATCTCACTATAGTTGTTAAACATGATATTTAATTAATCTTGTCTATAGATATATATATATATCTAAAGACATATTCCCTGGTCTTTTAAATCTATTGTTCTCAGGTAACGTGTTTCGGCTGAGCGCAAAGATAAGTTAATATATTAATTTATGTAACCACGTACACTGATTCTGCATATTTGACTGATTGCTTGGCTTTATTTCCTATATTGTATAAACGTATTGTACGTTATACTTTTATAATGGCCATTATTATTAAAATTGATAATCAGCACAGGGTATGTTTCATATTTTTCAATGAAAATGAAAGAAGGCAATTATGTTATAGGCTGTTTGTTATAAATATGCATACAGTGAAGATGACGATTATATAAATATGTATAGCTACACGATGCCTTAACATTTTTGGTGTCTGTTAAGTTGTTAATATCAAAATGAAAATAGGCAGTTCCTTATATAATGTTTTCATTTTATTGTTAAAATTGTTAAGTGAAACAATGTAGCCATGGGGGTGTGAACGACGTTATAAAGTACACTGTTCCCTTTGAAGATTTACCTGACATGTCCTCAGGAGTTTGTTTTCCATATCAAACTTGCGAAGTCTGAACTTAAAAGGAAAGGATTCAAGACTGAACTTTGTGTACTTGATATTGAGAAAAAGCCCCAATCAGATAGTGAATGTCTGCAGCCATGCCTCCATTTTCAGATGTCTCCGTTTTCCACCATCCACACTAACACGGAGCAGCAGCATTTTAAAATGAAAACTGCCTCTTCAGCGTTTTCAAAACACTCCGTTTTCAGGGTAGTGTAGACGGAAGGCGTAACCGTAGCAAAAGTTATGCATTTAAAAACTAAAACGTATTAGTGTAAATGGAGCCTTAGAGCACTTCATGCTTCCTGCAGCTGACCAACTTTATGGAGATGCAGATTTCATTTTTCAACAGGACTTGGCACCTGCACACAGTGCCAAAGCTACCAGTACCTGGTTTAAGGACCATGGTATCCCTGTTCTTAATTGGCCAGCAAACACCCCTGACCTTAACCCCATAGGAAATCAGGTCTGCAATATGCCAGACCCAACAATTCAGAAAAGCTGAAGACCACTATCAGAGCAACCTGGGCTCCCATAACACCTGAGCAGTGCCACAGACTAATTGACTCCATGACACGCTGTATTGCTGCAGTAATTCAGGCAAAAGGAGCCCCAACTAAGTATTGAGTGCTGTGCATGCTCATGTTTTTCTTCATGTTCTTTCTTTGTATTGGTCTTATAACAAAGTTATATTCTAATTTTCTGAGATACTGAATTTGGGGGTTTCATTAGTTCAATCAAAATTATCAAAAAAAAACAAAAAAAAACCCACTTGAAATATATCAGTCTGTGTGGAATGAATGTATACATTATACAAGTTTCACTTCTTGAATAGAATCAATTCAATTCAACAGATACACATATACATATACACACACACACACACACACACACACACACACACACACACACACACA
>CAIGQV010001633.1:495800-513188 GCA_903798115.1 Danio jaintianensis | reverse complement strand
AAGTGACTTTCTAAGTTGATCTCTCTCTTTTGTATGTTGTAGTGCTGTTTTTTTAACATAGTAATTGTTGTGTGTTGATTGTGCGATGAGACTCATATTAAGAGTGTATGCATTTTGTGTTGGCCACTTTTTGTATAACCTTGAGTTACTTTATGGTTTGCCATCTGTTTCTAATGAGTCTCCTGTTTTCGTTACTGCAGACTAGTTCAGTTAACAGAAAGAAAGAAGAAATGCCTGCATGTGTTTAGCGTTTCTCCTTATCACAAACACAACAGTAATCTGGTAGTGTTTGCACTGCTTTAGATTTTTCGGGGTTAATTATTGTGATATCTCCCAGTATTTGCTGCAATCGGGATATCTCTGTAGATTGATGGCATTTCATGCCGTTCAGCCTTCTAATCTTAAAATGTCAGCAAAATCACCTGTTTTGTCATCACTTTAGACATTACACTAGAAAAGTATTCAAATACTAGCTCTAAAGTGACGTTGGTGAATTAGTAATGGCTTCTGCTGTTCTGACATCAGCTGCAGATGTGAATGAATGGCGTAAGAAAGTAGTTTCTTATACAAAATGATTTTTAGACTCTTTTTTTGTGATATGGCTGTATATGGTCACAATGGCACAAGGCATGCCTCCCACCAGTGCCGATATACAGCCATATCGCAATAAAAATTTTGTGATATTGCTCATATATATGTGTGTGTGTGTGTGTGTGTGTGTGTGTGTGTGTGTGTGTGTGTGTGTGTGTGTGTGTGTGTGTGTGTGTGTGTGTGTGTGTGTTGATAACAACCAAAGAAATACATGTATGGAAAAAAACTAATCTAATTAGCATTGCATTGCTCAGTGGTGATTTTTTCAGACTTCAACAGAGTGTAAAAATCTTGATGGTTCTGTGGCTTTCATCTATCCAAACCAATTTTTATTTTGTATTTTCTATAGAATTCAAGGCAAGTGATTGGCTGGGCCATTATACAGCTTGATTTTCTTTCTCTGAAACCATTTGAGAGTTTCCTTGGTTGTGTTTTGGATCATTGTCTTGCTGAAACGTCCACTCTGGTTTCATCTTCATCATTCTTCTAATGTAGATGTTGGACTAAAGCAGCTAATGTTAATTTATACTAACAAAGGGCACAGGGTTGCTGAATAACTTCTGAGAGATTTCAGCTGCTGAAACTCCTCCCTTTCTTCATGTTTAATACTTTTTTCCTGTGTCTTTTCATTTTACTACACATAACTTAATTCGTAAACTAATTACATTTGTTTTCTTTTCATAGATGTATTTCTTTGGTTGTTATCAACATCTGGTGAAAATTTAAAGTAAACAGCACCTTCAGAAATATGTTTTCTGAGAAAAATGGTGACGTGTTGAATACTTATTTCCCCCACTGTATATATACACTACCTGACAAAAGTATTGTCGCCTATCCAAGTTTAGGAACAACAAATAATAACTTCTAGTTGATCATTTGGTATCAGAAGTGGCTTATATGAAAGGCAAAGGCCTCTAGATTATGCTTATTTTTACCAAAATAAAATTAAGATCATGCCTTGATTTTTAATTATTTAATTAGGACAGTAAGGTCTGACTTTGCTTAGACAAAAGTCTTGTCACTTAACTAATAATGTACAGTATAGAATATATAGACATGTTGCAGTGGAAAAAAAAACTCACATGAGTTTCGAGGACTGCATACAGTGTGCGAACTATGGGGGAGCTAGGGGGAGCTCGGCTCCCCTAAATAAGGCATGGGCTCCCCTGAAAACATAATTTGTGGGGTCTCCAAAAATATTGGCAATGTGTTATTTTGACATGCGGTTTCAGTATTGTGTAATGTGATCATGGATTATTATGTGTAAAAGTGCATAATATCATTCATTCATGCATGACGGCAATTTACACCTCTCTTAAAAAAAAAGATAACTACACCTCACTTAAAAAAAAAGATAACTACACATGCTATTCTTGTCATGAGCATCAAGGTGTAGGGGCGCTGAGGAGCAAAGTCCAGTCATGTCAAAGACTGACAGCCAGATGCTTTCATATGGACGTTGAGACACTGCTTATTCATTTTCCGAAACAAATGATGTGACGTTGTGTTTGGCTTTATTTGTTTCATACAGTAGGCCAATAAAATGTAATTTTTTTAAACACTGTGACATTGCTGTAAACATGTTGGACAATTGAGCTGAAAGCAAGTAAACTTGACAAAACGGAACCCCTTTCAGTGGTGTTTCTTTTATTGTCGAATTCGCGATTGTTTTACCAGAGTAAAAAGTGAGATCCCACGACATTCTATAGCCCTATGTAAAATAAAAAAGCATGTGCTGTCCTTAGTGCCATCATCTTGAACTTATAGAGCAAATAGAAAAATGATAGGCTACAATGACGAGGTTATTTTTTGTACTTCCTGCTTTGCTACTGTTTAGACAACTTCGCCTACTGCTCCACTCTTTGCAAAAGAGTGGAGCAATTCTTGAAACAAAGTTACTTTGAGATTACAGTTCTTGAAACAAAGTTACTTTGACCAGAACTGCTGGACCACTTCATCGAGGACCCTCACAGCATACAGCCGGTGAGTCCCATAAATCCACTCCTGCTACTGTTTTGAGTACAGAAAAACAGATTGAAACTTTTGAAAATGACCATGATAACCGATGGCATAAACAAGGTGCGAGACCAAAGGGTACTCGTGGGGTCAGATCATGAAGATCATACGCTACTGCATTAGCATCCTCTACCCCAAATACAGTTCGGACTCAAATACAGCTTCAGAACATATATGAAGTTTTGAGTAATATGGGTGAAGAATCCCCAAATGCAGTCAGACAGAGATCGCATGACTCAGCAGCTAAATCTGCATGGAACAGAGGCTCAAGGCCGACTAGACAGCAGCATTCTGCACCAGTCGCAGCCGAGATAAGGACACTGATTTTAGGAGATTCAATAATCAGAAATTTTAGGAGCAGAGCTACAATGACATACTGCTTCCCTCATGCAACAGTTTCTGATGTAAAATTCTGAAGAAGCACAAGACTGCAAAATGGATTATCATCCATGTGGGGAAGAATGATATTCGGAAGGACAGTCAGAACTGCTCAAGAGAGATTTCTGTGAGCTCTTGGAAACAATTAAAAGATTGAAAATTCAGCCGTTCATCAGTGGACCACTCCCTGCAAGAGGGACAAATATGTTTTCAAGGCTTCTTGGTCTAAATGCATGGCTGCAGTAAACATGTAACATGAAAGGACTGAATTTCATTGACAACTTCAATCTCTTCTGGAATCAAAGACAACTGTTTACATCAGACGGCCTTCATCCAAACAAACTTGGTGCAAAAGTTCTAAAGGACAATATCTATTTCTCAAAAATGTCATTGATGTGTGTCGGGTGTCTGCTTAGTGTCCTTATCAAATGTTTACACAAGCAGAAACCCAGTGTGCCTGTAGCTTTCTCTACGCAGATATGTGTTGTATTACGTGACAGAAAATCAAAGGTCTCTTCAAGTCGTAATGAAAATCATTCAAATCTGGTGTCTATTAAATCTAGATCTGAGACTACTGTAGGGAAAACAGCTAAAACTGTTAAGTTAGCACTTTTAAACATCCGATCACTTAACAATAAGTCACTTCTAGTCAATGATTTTATCAACACAAATTGCCTTGATTTTATACATTTAAATGAAACTTGGCTAGATGACCGTTGTAGTGCAGCAGTTCTGAATAAGGCAGCCCCTGACAATTTCGACTTTATGAGTGTTTGCAGAGCTAATAGGAGAGGTGGAGGCATTGCTGCCCTGATTAAAGATGTCTATGAGTGTAAACAAGTGTCATTTGGTGACTATTTGTCCTTTGAATATCTGAGTATAGCACTAAAGGGTGCTCCATGCATTTTACTCATCATTATCTACAGACATATTCTCCAACTTTTAAAGGATGATTTTACAGAGCTCCTATCAATAGTAACCTCTGAATTTGACAATTTTACGATTGCTGGTGATTTTAATATTCACATTGATAATCCAGAAATCAGTGCTGTAAAAGAACTTATGACTGTTTTTAACACTTTTGATCTGACTCAGCATGTTTAAGGACCTACACATAATCATGGACACTCTAGATTTAATTATAACTAAGGGTTTGCACATTTCATCGACTGTTGTTAAGGATGTCGCTGATCATTTCTGTATTTTCTTTGATATACTGATCACTCCAGCCATTGAAGACAGATCTGTCCTTGTCAGAAAGAGATGCATAAATGAGAACACTAGTGAGCAGTTTATGAAGGCCATATTGCTATAACCAAGCATATCTGCAGACTCTGTTGATTTTCTCCTTGATTTGTTTAACTCTAAAGTTAAGAATGTCATGGATGACATTGCTCCCGTTAAAGTCAGGAAGAGGACTGGGAGACAAAAAGGACTTTGGACAAGGTCAACAGCAGTACAAATGATGAAAAGACAATGCAGAAAAGCTGAGCATATGTGGAGGAAGACGAAACTAGTAATCCATTAGAACATCTATAAAATATATAACAGTCTTCATGCTTTTAATGTGGAACTAAACATTGCTAGGCAGACTTTCTTTTCAAGCCTTATAAACAGCAACCTAAATAATGCTCGCACTCTCTTTGCAACAGTAGAGAGACTTACAAACCCTACAAACATTATGTCTGATTTCATGGCAATTGATGGTAAAATCTTAGAAGAGAATTGTGCAGATTATGAAAATAGGGACTTTCCCAAACTCACTTAAAACTGCAGTTGGTAAACCCCTCTTGAAAAAGAGCAACCTGGATAACACCCTATTGAGCAATTACAGGCCAATTTCAAATCTCCCTTTCATTGGCAAAATCATTGAAAAAGTTGTTTTTAACCAGGTAAACAAGGTCTTAAGCTCTAAAGGATGTTTAGACAATTTTCAATCTGGTTTCAGAGCACATCATAGTACAGAGAGCGCCCTTATAAAGATAATCAATGATATCCGCCTAAATATAGATTCAGGTAAACTAACAGTGCTGGTATTGCTTGATCTCAGTGCTGCATTTGACACTGTCGATCACAGCATAGTTCTGGATAGGCTGGAAAACTGGGTTGGGCTATCTGGGATGTCCTCAAATGGTTCAGATCTTACCTTGAAGGGAGAGGTTACTATGTCAGTATAGGTGACCATAGGTCGAGGTGGACACCCATGACGTGGAGTCCCACACGGTTCAATTCTGGCACCTCTCCTGTTCAAACTTTATATGCTCCCACTGAGCCAAATAATGAGAAAGAAACAAATCTCCTACCACAGTTATGCTGATGACACTCAAATCTACATAGCCTTACTGCCTAATGACATAGCCTTACTGCCCATTGACACCCTCTGCCAATGCATTGATGAAATTAACAGTTGGATGTGCCAAAACGTTCTTCAGTTAAACAAAGAGAAAACTGAAGTCATTGCATTTGGGTACAGAGAGGTTCTCAAGTTGAATGCGTACCTTGGCTCTAAGGGTTGAACAACAAAAAATAAGGTCAAGAATCTTGGTGTGATTCTGGAGTCAGATATGAGTTTCAGTAGCCATGTTAAAGCAGTAAATAAATCAGCATACTATCATCTCAAAAACATTGCAAGAATTAGATGCTTTGTTTCCAGTGAAGACTTAGAGAAACTTGCTCATGCTTTTATCAGCAGCAGGGTGGATTACTGTAATGGACTCCTCACTGGCCTTCCCAAAAAGACAGTCAGACAGTTGCAGCTTATTCAGAACGCTGCTGCCAGGATTCTGACCAGAACCAGAAAATCAGAGCACATCACACCTGTCCTCAGGTCTTTACACTGGCTCCCAGTTACATTCAGAAGAGATTTTAAAGCATTATTACTTGTCTATAAATCACTTAATGGCCTAGGACCTCAATACATTACAGATATGCTCACTGAATACAAACCTAACAGATCCCTCAGATCTTTAGGATCATATAAACTAGAAATTCCAAGACTTCATTCAAATCAGGGTGTATCGGCCTTCAGCTACTATGCCCCCCGCTGCTGGAATCAGCTTCCAGAAATGATCATATGTGCACCAACATTAGGCACATTCAAATCAAGACTGAAAACACATCCGTTTAGTTGTGCCTTTACTGAATGAGCACTGTGCTACGTCCGACAGATCGCACTATTATGTCTTTCTTTTCTTTTTTTCATTCTTTTATAACCTGTTTTAACACATTTTAATCTGTTTTTATCTGTTTTTTAATCACTGTTATTATTTGCTTTTATTTTCTTCTACATTTGTCTCTTTTATTCCTGTTTATGTAAAGCACTTTGAATTGCCACTGTGTATGAAATGTGCAATATAAATAAACTTGCCTTGCCTATTTATTTTGTTGTTAAGTGAAACATATTGGTGTTTGTTGATTTTATATAAATGAATGTATTCCTCTAAAAAAAAAGTGGGCTCCCCCAAAGGCCACGGTATAGTTCGAACACTGACTGCATACATCTCTGCAATGACTCAAATAACATATTAATAAAGTCATCTGTAATGGCAAAGAAAGCATTCTTGCAGGACTCCCAGAGTTCATCAAGATTCTTTGGATTCATCTTCAATGCCTCCTCCATCATCTAACCCAAGACATGCTCAATAATGTTCATGTCTGGTGACTGGGCTGGCCAATCCTGGAGCACTTTGACCTTCTTTGCTTTCAGGAACTTTGATGTGTACTCTGCAGATCTCTTCCACGCCCCCATACTGAATGAAACCCCTAACCATGATTTGTCCTTCACCAAACTTCACCAACTTCTTTGAGAATCTTGGGTCCATGTGGGTTCCAATAGGTTTTTTTTGCAGTATTTGTGATGATTGGGATGCAGTTCAACAGATGATTCACCAAAAAAAAATCTACCTTCTGCCACTTTTCCAAATGATCAACTAGAAGTCAAGTTATTATTTGTTGCTTTTACAACTGGGATTGACGACAAGACTTTTGTCAGGTAGTGTATGTGGGCTTTTTGTACAGATGTACAGTCCTAATTGATGGCCTATAAAAGCTTCTCATTACCCAGGAGGCACACAGGAAAGACATCATGATGGGTAAAAGCAAAGAACTCTCTCAAGATCTTCGTAATCTTATCGTTGAAAAGCAGTTTGATAGGAATGATTATAGGTGCATTCCCAGATTACTGAATGTTCCTGTGAGCACTGTGGGGGCCATTATCCAGAAATAGAAAGAGCATCAGTTCACCATAAATTGGCCACGATCAGGTGCTCCACATAAGATCCCTGTCGGAATAGTCCAAAGAATAATCAGGAGAGTTCTCCAAGAGCTAACAACCACTCTGGCAGAACTTCAGGAAGACCTTGAATCAGCAGGTACTGTTGTTTCAAAGAAAAGTATAAGCAATGCACTTAACCGCCATGGCGTCCATGCACGCTCACCATGCAAGACTCCATTGCTGAATAAAAAGCATGTTGAGGCTCGATGAAAGTTTGCAAAATAGCATTTGAAAAAGCTGAACTTGTACTTTTTGGCAGTCATTCTACACACCATATTTGGAGACAAAATGGCACTGCCCACCACCCCAAGAACACCATACAAACAGTTAAGTTTGGGGGTGGAAGCATCATGGTTTGGGGCTGCTTTTCAGCAAGAGGTACTGGCAGACTTCATATTACTAACGGCAGGAAGAATGGAGAAATGTACCGGGACATTCTGAGTAAAAATCTGCTGCCATCTATCAGAAAGCTGAAAATGAAAAGTGGGTAGACATTTCAGCAAGACAATGCCTGTTTCTCATTTCCAAGAATGATGAGAATGGACTCGTGTTCTTGTGGAGACCGTTCTTGCCAAGTTACCTCAGAAGAACAAACTCAGGAGACCGCAAGAACACAGAATGTGTCCTGTGAGAAATTAGATGCTGCGGTCTTCCTGATAATCACATGACCTTCAGCGTTTTTAACAGAAAATTATTTAAACATTACAGCATTCATACAACATTTTTTTCCCTTTTCACAATATATAAAAACCTTACAAATATAATTTTCACAATACAAATAAAACTAATTATAATACGAATTTCAGCAGATAAACACCCTTAATGCATTTATGCCTATATTAAGATTTTCATGGTAATGTTTACTTTCACTGTCTCATTTAGGGAAACTCCTGAGACAAATAAGTTATATCTCTGAACTTTAATAATAAATCTATATAAAATGCTGCATTTTCCTTATTCAGCCGCAATGACTTCTGGGACTTCTCGAGCAAGTTTTGCGCTCAAGTCTGTATCGGTGCATCCTCGACATCAAGAACACATCCCGGAACTTTTATGCGTCCTCCATTCTTGTGGTCTTGAGTTTTGGAACAGAACTTCTGCAGTTGATAATGACATTACATGAGAAGACGAGGATGCAAGAACACTGAAGAACGCATATTGAGAAACAGCCAATGATCCCAAACACAAAGCCAAGGAAACAATGAAGTGGTTTCAAAGAAAGAAAATCAAGTTGCTTGAATAGTCCAGTCAATCACCTGACCTAGCTCCTATTGAAAATCTATGGAAAGAACTGAAGATCAAAGTTCATAAAAGAGGTCCAAGGAATCTTCAAGATTTAAAGACCGTTTGTTTGGAAGAATGGGCAAAAATCACTCCAGAGTAATACAGACCACCTTTTGCTGAAATAACAGTCCATATACACTTCTTATAGCCAAGGATAAATACCTGAAGTCTTGCTGAAGGCATTTTGGACCATTCTTTCATGCAAGATTTCTTCAGTTTAGTCAGGTTTGATGGGTGCTGAACGTGAATGGCCCTTTTCAAATCAATCTATAAATTTTCGATGATGTTTAAGTCTGGGGACTGGGATGACCATTCTAGAACATTGTATCATGTCTGAGCATGTATTCCTTGGTAGATCTGGAACTGTGCTTTGAGTCATTGTCCTGCTGAAACATCCAACCCTGATGTAACTTGAGGCTGTCTCTCTTTCTCTCTCTCTCTCTCACGCACGCACACACACACACACATACACAGTTGAATTATTACCTGTTATTTGGCGTCCATCTGTTTCTGTTTCATCTGTCTTCCTGGTTGCTCCTCCATCAGCAAGATAAATAGAGCACATCCCAGCAGGTTGGCTAAATAGTGCTCAGTTCGCTATGGAGTGCCCCAGAGTAACCAGAAGCCAACTTGTCCATTGTCTTCTGAATAAAAGGAAAATGTGTTTTGGGTGTATATGTGTTGACAGTGAATGTGTGAACCTGTACAGATGTATTTACTTACCTTTAACATTTATATGTTAGTTTATGCAAAGGGGCAGGTTGCCGCTTTTAAAAGGAAGCCTCAAACTCACATTCAGGGTCAGTTAAGCTGGCAAAAGAACGAGCGAGCTACTGTAGTGCAGTGTGTATACTTAGTGTGGTTGTACATATATATAATTTTTGTTTGTCTGCTGTATTTGATGTAGATGTTGTGGAGTTTATTCAGCCTTCATACAACGATGAATGAGGCACATACATATCTTATTACAGCATTAGCTGTGCACGTGCACAAACATATGCACACACATGCACTGTTTTTGCTCAGCTACTTGCGGCAAATGTGACAGGATGCATAAACAGGTAAATATATGCTGCTATACAGAGATCGATTATAGCTAAATTATCATTTTTTTAAGATGGTGCCACAAACTGCTGCCATGGCTTCTATTCTTTTGCTGTTTTTGTTTGTTTGTTCCATGTTTAGTCATTCCTTTACTATCAGTTTCACCACAGGCAAACTACTGAACATAAACCAACACACACCAGACAGTTTTCTTCCATTTTTTGATTATTCATATGATTTCTTGGATGTTTTTCTTTCTGCTTGAGTGCTCATTTGAGTGGGCTCCTTCAACACAGTAAGCGTGCTGGTCCATTGGTTAAGCTCTGTCAAAGCTGCATTTAAACAACACTCCCAAGAATCCATCTAGCAAATCTTCAATCTCTTCCTAACAAAACAGATTAATTACTACTTCTCAACCATAATAACGAAGACTGTTAAAGTCTGCTGTGCTGTGCATCACTTAAACTTGGCTCGGTGAAGCAATGCCGGGTAACGCATTTTGTCTGCGGGGCTTCCTGTTCAGAGCGGATCGCTTAGTGGAGTTTATGGAGAAATGAGAGGTGGAGGATCTACTATGCATCTACAAAAAAAGGGTTGGGGCTCAGATGTAACAACTCTGAAAAAGACATGTTCTCCTAGTTTAGAGGCACCGACCTACAGGCAGAAACTAAAATCATCTAAACCTGTATTGAAGATGAACTAAAAAAGATGGACTAATCAAGCAGAGCAGAATTTACAAGCCTGATTCGAGTATTTCTGAAGCTGCTGCCACCAACCTGGAAAAGCTCACAGAGAGACATTTGTATCATTCAATGTTGATAAACCAGATAAAACAGATTTGTCATGCTAAAGAGGATGCTCATAGAAGTGGGAATAATTTCTTAACCAGGACAGGAACAGACTAATAAAGGAGATCAGAGTGGCTAAAAAGACATATTCTGAAAAGCTTTTAACCAATGACCAAATGTCCGCCTGGAAAGGTTTGTAGAACATCACCATGTGGAAGTCCTCACCCCCACAGTCTGTAGAGAATCAACATCTAGCTGATGACCTGAATATGTTTTACTACATATTTGAAAAGAACAACCTACACCCCCTCGAATATGCCCTTCACATGTTCACCTTCCACCCCTGCAGTCCCACTTTCTTCTCCACTCAGCTCTTACCCTGCACTTAAGGACTATGTAGAGGATGTGAACAGGGTCTTCAAAAAACAGAAGTCTAAAACAGCTTCAGTCCCAGATGGCATTTCTCCTGCCTGTCTGAATGTCTGTGCTGACTAACTGCCCCCCATCTTCACACAGAACTTCAATAGATCACTGGAGCTGTGCTAGGTATCTTGCTTCTTTAAAATGCTCCACTATCATCCCAAAAGCCCCAAAACACTGGACTCAATGATAAAAGACCTGTTGCTCTCACGTCTATGGTCATGGAGTCATTTGAGAGACTGGTCTTAGCCCACCTGAAGGACATCACTGGACCTTTGTTGGATTCTATACAGTGTGCATACCAAGCCAACAGGTCTGTGGATGATGCAGTCAACATGGGACTGCATCATATTCTGCAACACCTTGATAGACCTGGGAATTATGCAAAGATCTTTCTTGTTTGTTGTCTTCTCCGTTCAACCTTTAATACCATAATGCCTGACCTCTCCGACAAGCTGACTTAGCTCTCTGTACCCTCCTCCACCTGTCAGTGGATCACCAGCTTCCTGATAGAGATGTAGCAGCTAGTGAGGATGGGTAAACTCAGAACTAAAACCCTCACTATTAGCACTGGCACCCCTCAGGGCTGTGTTCTCTTTCCACTACTCTTCTCCCCAAATACAAATGACTGCACCTCTACAGACTCTGTCAAGCTCCTAAAGTTTACTGATGACACTACAGTCACTGGCCTCATCAAAGATGAAGAAAAATCAGCTGGCTGGCAGCTGGCTGTTTGGTGCAGTCACAACAACCTTGAGCTTAACACGCTCAAAACAGTGGTGATGACCGTGGACTTCAAGAGAAACCCTCTGCACTCACCATCATGGATAGCACTGTAGCTTCAGTAGTCATTCATGTTCCTGGGAAACACCATCTTTTAGAAACCGAAGTGGGACACTCACATTGACTCTGTTGTCAAAAAGGCCCAGCAGAGTCTGTACTTCCTTCACTTGTGATTGAAGTGTCCATGTTTACAATTGTGTACACCAAGAAGCTGTTGTGATTCCAGTGGTTATGAATTATGAATAATGTAGCTCAAAAATATAGTTCAACATGTTATAAGAAAACAAAGTGTACCACTTACTGCTTCTTTAGGTGCAGTTGGATCATATATATATATATATATATATATATATATATATATATATATATATCACTTAGGACATACCTTTTAATTCCTAGTTCCTTTCTGAAATTACCATCTGATTTTTTTTCCCATATATTATTGTATTTTATATTATTTTGTTTATTTTGCACTGACACTTCAAAAGAAAGATCATGTTTTGAATTAAATTGGTTCTGTTATATGTTAATTAATCTGTGAATTACCTCCACAAATAAATGCTTATACATGTATATTTCTAGCCAACTTGTTCTGTAAGCTCATAATTACTAATGAAAATGTGAATACTGAATGAAAACAGAAGTTTTTAAATGTCTATAATTTCTTATTGCTCATCATCAATTAAAATAAACGTTCTGGTGTGAATCCGATCCGCATTAAGAATAAAAAGCAACTTTGTAACAATTGTAATCCCTGTTTTAAAACAAAACAATTGATATACAGGTGTGAAAGCAACCCAACTGACTGGTAAACTGCTGAAACAGTGTGGATAAACAATGAGTTTTACATTAAAATCAGTAATTATCTTTACCTTTTGCTTTCCTCCTCCATTTCCTTAGTTTTCCCTTCAAACCGGGTGATTGTTTCATGGCAAGAAACAAGTTCCAAATTCAGGGCTGATCTCTCATTGGTCAGCTCCTCAACACGGGATATAAGGGCCTTACGAGCAGTATCCACCATTTCACTAACATGGAGACAAATGCAAAGGCACAGAGACGTTAAAAAACACATGGTAGAGGACAGAGACAAATTTTGGGTTGTTCATGAGTCCAGCTCAATTTGACCATAAACACTAATGTATAAATAAACTGCATTTGATCTTACTGGCTGCATTTTAGTTCCTCATACTGAGAAAGAATCTGCTCAAACTGGTCTGAGCTATCTGCAAATGAAACAAAACCACAAAGATTTAACCACACACACAACTTCTCAGTTACCGCACACACCAAGCTAATGTGTGAAGGTCTACTTAATAATGAGAATTATCCATGTAAGGTATAATGTACAGTCGGATTTTGCCATAAAGACCAGCTGACTATACATTATAATAATTATTTCCAGGGTGTACGAAATAAAAATACTTACATCAAATGACTTGAGTTAAAATTAAACTACACATTTGAAATTTGGTCATCGGGGCAACAGTCAAATACACAGTTTAGTTTACAGAATATTTCATTTACAATGCCGTATTTAACTAAATCTGTTTCACCAGAGAGCTCTGTAATAGCCGTATTTAGTATCAGAAAAAAGGGTTATACTTTACAATAAGCTGCCATTCGTTAACACAAGCTAATGCATTAACTAACGCTGAATGCAAATTTGTTACAGTACTTAATAATCATTAATAATCAACTATGCATTCTTCATTTCAAGAAGAAATTATTCAGATGTATTTCTGTTTTAGTACATACAGATGAAGACATAATAATTAGCCCTTCTGTGAAATTTTTAGTCTTTTTCAAATATTTCCAAAATGATACCCATCTGTCGATGTTATAAGAAAAGATTTCACAGTATTTCCTACTATATATAATTATTTATTTTAGTATGGCTGGAATAAAAAAGAAATAAAGAAAAAAACTGTGTTTGCCTTTAAATTGCACTTTAAACTCAATACTAGTATTTTGAAAAAGTAAAATATTACGTACCATCATCATGGCAAAGAAAAAAGAAATTAATTATTAGAAACAAGCTGTTAAATTTGTTGTTTAATTATATGTTAAAGTAATGGTAAAGTAGTTGGCATTTCTGTGTGGAGTTTGCATGTTCTCCCCGTGTTCACGTGGGTTTCCTCCGGGTGCTCCGGCAAGTCCAAATACATGCAGTATAGGTGAATTGGGTAAGCTAAATTGACCATAGTGTATGTGTGTGAATGTGAGTACATGGATGTTTCCCAGTGATGGGTTGCAGCTGGAAGGGCATCATTCCGCTGTGGCGACACCAGATTAATAAAGGGACTAAGCCGAAAAGAAAATGAATGAATGAATGTATGTTAAATAATCTCTTTCGTAAACACCTATTGGAGGACTAATAATTCTGTCTTTAATTGTATTAAGTTAACTTATGTAGTAATATCAATTTTGCGAATAGAATCTTATTATACAGTTACCAAACAAAGATAACCAATTTCTTTGATGCTACAGCCTAAAGTAACACAGCTTGTTTCGAAACATTTTTGTTTAGGGTTTAATTAGGATTTCATGACTTTCATTTCATTACACACAGGTATGTGCAGATTAAACACATGATCATACATGTACCTCTGACGCTGGCCCCCTTGTCAACATTTTCCACATATTCCCTGCTGAGTTCAGACAACTCTGAAAACACAGAGTCTGTATTCCTTAACTGCCACTCCAAACAGTGGCAATTTTCAGAGTAATTTTCAATGGTTTCCGCTTTAGTTTTTTCTCCAACTTTCAGCTTCTGGTCTCCATGCTCTTCCTCATTTTTATCTTCCGGGTCTTGTTTAATCTCATCAAACAAACTGGAGTTTACTTCAGAAGTCGTTGTCTTCGAGCAAACAGGGGTACTGGACAGTGAGGAAGACAAATGAGAAGATCATATGAGAATGTCTGGGTATATGGGAAATGCAATTAAATATTTAATTTTAACTGTATTTATTAAATTTCTTCTATGCCATGGAGACAAATGACAATAAGTCATCATGACAATAAAAAAAACACTCCTACTCACTTCCTAAATTCAGTAAGACAAAAAGTGTGTGACTACAGAAAGAAAGAAAAAAATACAATTCATCACTTGTAAATTCCTAAAGCACCTTTACAGTATGAAAAACAGCTAGACTGGCAAATTGACAAAATATTCAGTACCATAACCATTTCCCATTCTTCATATATTTTCAAATGTAATTTATTCCTGGGAAAACATTGTAGTATGCTGACTTTGTGTTCAAAAATCTTTATAATCAATGCTGAACCTGCTTCTTAATATTTCTTTTTGAAAATTTGGATACTTTATTTATAATTGTTTATATAAAGTGTATATAATGTATATAAAGCGTAAAAAAACATAATTTGAAAGTATACAGTACATTACTGTTTCTCCGTTTACTGTACCTTGTTTCTACAAATCTCTTTAAATGTGCCAACTCAGGGGTAGAGCTTATGATTTCGCTGACAAAAGACTCATTATTATGATTAACCTCAGCATCAGTTACTTTGTTGTCGTGGGTAATAGTAGTAGATGTAGTAGAGTCATTGACAATGCCAGCTTCAGGACAATGCTACAGAAAAATGGGGAAGAGACTTATATTTTGTGATAAGTTCGTGATCTTTTTATTTATGAATTAAGGAGAAATGTTTAAAACTCAGTTCACCTCTTCAGTGCTGGAGGTTTCAGTTTGACCTTGGTTAGAAACTGCTTCTGAATATTTGCTGTGCACATGATTCCTGCAAAAAAACAGAATTTACCTCTTAAAGGGATAGTTCACCAACAATTTAAATTTACTCATTATTTACTCTACCTCAAGTGGTTATAAACCTTTATGAGTTTCTTTCTTCTGTTAAATACCACAGAAGATTTTTTTGAAGAAAGCTGAAAACCTGTAACCTTTGGCATTCATTGCAAGAAAAATAAACACTATAGAAGTTAGTGGGTACACGGTACAGTGTGTGTATTTTGACACTTTCTTCATTTTCTTTTCTTTTCTGATAAACAGAATTAAGAAACTCATAAAGGTTTGGAACCACTTGAGGGTGAATAAACAGGAAACTATCAATAAAAAAGTTAACTATCTCATAAAGGTGAAGTATGTAAAATTGACACCCAGTGGTTGATATAGGTATTGCAGTCCAATATCAAAACACTTTTTCACCTGACCCCTTCTCAGATGACTCCACACAAATGCAGGTTGACAGATTGAGGCCACCAACAGAAGCGAGTGTGCCTGACTATCTAGTCTACACCATAACTACATGCGATGGTGCAATAAAAGGAATCTCTTCTATGTTAAAAGAAGTTTATGTAATAACCATTACCTGAAATTTCTATTTTAGAAATGATTTCTAGGCTTATTTCTCGTGGCTGAACAGCATAAAACGGACAATGATCACCACAGGTACTGATTATGTGCTTTATTCAGTTTTAAATGCTAGCAATGTGAGTTTGAAAACCATTTTACATGACATGTATTGCCATAATGAAAGCAGTAGTGTAAACCAACAAATATCAATCACTCAACTTTTAATAATGTTGAGGAGGTTTATTATGTATTAATTAGATTCTAAACCTAAGAATTTCATTGGAGTGCAGGGCATTCTTTTTGCTTCTTAAATTCTGGTATTTAAATATTTCTGCAGTGTCATGGTGTTTGTTGTTAGGACATGGTGTTATAATGTAACCTGCTCAGCTAATGTTTATATTTACAATATTTATATTATTTGCCAATTAAGAACCACCTCATGTGGATTTTTATAATTCTGAATCTGTGTCTCATTTTAAAGGCTGCTGCTGTCCTTCAGAGGTCGCATTTTCAGCCATGCCCAGACATTGATGCAGCCTTCAAGACTGAAATGAAATCACCGAACTGTTTTTTCACCAAGGCAACCCGGGGGTGCTGAAAAATAATTGGGTAAACTGGCAGAGGGAAGATTACAAATACCAAAAAAAAAAACTGCACGGAATGCACATTTTCAAAGGAGAATAACTGACTTTAGCATTTTTTTAAATCATACTTAACAGGGTCTTTTCACATCTCTTCACATCTAAAATTTGCTACAGGTTAAGGGTTAAGTAGGGCCATATAATTTGTTTTTTACTGTATAAAACACATTACACCTGTGGAGAGTCCTTGTAAACCAACAATACCAATATGTGTGTGTTACCTGAAAGCAGAGGCTTCACTCTCCCACTCCTTTTTCTTTTCAAGCAGATCTCGATGTGTCAGTACTAACTGGATTTCATAAGAGAGAATAAAAAATAAATACATTGAATACTCAAAAAACTAAAACTAAAACAGATGCACAGATTTTAGTAGTCATGGACCTTGTTATGTGTGTGTTTAAGTGAGTTTAGTTCTCGGCTCAGATTTGATTTCTGTTCTTCCAAAGCCATCACTAAAGAAAACAAAATAAATGCCATGGTCAAATAAACACCATTTAAAATATACATTTACATCATGATAATTAGTACAACAGTCAGGGAAAAACTGTGAGGTAGGGCTGAAGTTTTTTTATTATTATTTGTAGAGACTCACACTGATCAGCTTGTTCTCTGGCTTTCTTCTCCAGTTCTCTTTCTCTCTTTTCTCTCTCATTTTCTCTTGAACGCATTGCTCTCCTTTCTTGCTCAAACTGGTCATCCAACTCCAGATAGCGCTGATAACATATACACATATATACACACATACATATATATATATACACACATATACACATATATATATATACACACATATATATATACACACATATACACATATATATATATATATACACACATATACA
>CAIGQV010001633.1:484812-495400 GCA_903798115.1 Danio jaintianensis | reverse complement strand
ACACACACACATACACATATATATATAAAGCAACAATTATAAGGGGTCAAACATTCTAACCAAAAGTTCTGATTTGTATCAGTTTAAACATAAAAAATTTGAAAGCTTTAAAGTGCAATTTTAATGGAATTTTTAAAAAATGTTAACGTTTTAAATACATAACATAATACATAAACCAAAAACAGTTTCATCTTCATCACACAGGTTCTCTCACCTCTTGGCTCTGTCTCCTCAGTTTTTTCTCACTCTGATACCTCTCCAGAAGTTCTTCCCTCTCCCCTTTCTCTTTCTCCGATGTCTCCTCTCTTTCTCTCAGCTGAGCCCTGCAGCTTGCCAGCCCTTCCAGAACCCAGACAAGGATGGGCAGCAAGGATTCCACCACACCAGCTCCATGAGTCTCCACCACTGACTAAAAAGACAAAACAGTTTAAATTTTATTTGTTTCCTTTGTGATTGGATTGGTGTTTTTCCCCTCAACAAATGTAATACTCTTATTTTAGTAGGCAGCCGCACAGAAAGTGCAGAATGTCTTTTGATTGTAAAAGGGAAAAAAAATCTATGGTTGACTTCCCATATAAAAACTTAGCAAAACATCAACTCGTGTGCTTTAGTGAGGGGATCCTTTAAAAAATTTACATTAATCTTTATTAGTTGTGTATGTAAAAGTGTGCTCTCTGATTGGTTACCTGTAACTCCGAATACAGCTTCCCCGCCTCCTCGCTCACAATATCTGGATCCAGCTCCAGTTCTCCACTTCCACAAAAACTTTCACCACAATCCATTTTTCAAAGATTTCCACACTCTGGTTGGCTTACAGTATTTAATATCCCTGTGATCTGAATCTACACCCCAGTTTTGCAGTTGTTCTGACTACTCAACCCAAACCACTTCCTTTTTACTGTAGTTTTCACAACCTTAAAATGGTTTTAATGTATACGAAAAGTGTGAAAATAGCAATGATGTGTTAATGACGGTGTCTAATAAGCATCTCTTCCTGTTTTTGTAAATAGCTACCTCAGAAACAAAGCCATTTTCATTAGCTGAAATGTATTTCCATTTAATTCCCACTCTTTCATGCTTCCAGATTTTTGTCTCACATTCATTCTCAAAAATAAACTGACAAATCAAAGTTAGTCAGCACTGTTAATGTCTGGAGTTGTTCTGATGTCCATTCTGAGGGAAACAAATAAGAGTAGTTGAGTTGTAACATGCATCTAAACCACTTTAAACAGAAATGTATTATACATGCATCTTATTACCCCATATTGACTGCAAGACTACAAGGTGTATTTGTTCATTTTTATCCATTACATGTCACAATAAAGGAGAATTCTGTCAATAATCAAGAATATCGTGTTTTTGTATCTTGTACCAAGAACTGTCACGTGAGTCACATACTGTAACTTACACATGTACACACAAAAACACTCTTTTGAAACCCATAAACACAAACACAGAAAAACACACACAAAAAACTCTGAGACCCAAAGGAGAGTATAAATGTATAGAGTATAAATAGAAAACACAAGAATAAACAATTATATTTATCAGAAAGTCAAATAAACTGTGTGACGTCGGCAAACACCTTGAACGTCTACTAACACTGGCTTTTAACGGCAAACATTAAACCACAAGACGAATATAACTAATTTATCAACTCACCTTTAAATATTACTTTGGCTCGGAAATCACATCTATGTGTCCATGTTGATCAAATACAAGTCCTTCGCTTTGAAAACGATATCAATTACTTTAAACCATAGACGCTTTAAACCAGGTTAAAGAAGGAGGCGTGGTTAGAGCTATAGTAGCGGAGTGACATAAGTTTGGACCTATCGAAAAGAAAAATGCTCGGTAAGAACCAATCATTATAGAAAGGAGGCGGGCGATGGGCGGTGTTTCTCTGACGAGAAATGAAAACTTTCCTGAAACTTGAACATTGACACGTGATTACCCAGGCTCATCATATGACTTCGGAGCGATACACCTAGCTTAATACTTTGAGTTTGCATTCTTGTGTGTCCCCTAAAGTTCTTAAGAAAACAAAGGTCGATCGTTTTTAGTCCATACCGAATTTATCACATTACGTGCATGTTTATTGCATAATAGTGCAACAGTCTACGGTGCATCTGCTACTATCATATTTCACCACATGCTCGACAGGGTACAGGAAACCGAAAGAGATCTGCTCCTGGCACCAAATCAAGATAAGAATGAAATACACATTCGATTCGATCCACACAGTAGGCTACATTGTTGGCCACTTACCTTATAGACCCTACGTCAATATAACACTTCAACAATGTCTTAATTTTGAAATTATTTTTGGAATTGATATTAAACCGAAGTAAAAAAAAAAAAAGATATATATGAAAAAATTGATTATCTAAAAAATACAATATTTTTGCCATGATATTTTCTCTTTTTTTAATTTATTTATAGATAAAATTATTCAAAAAGTAAAAAGTAGGGTTACCACGCAACCTTTTTTATTAAACAAGTTAAAAGTACACTGGATTTATTAACATACTTAAGCCACATACCAACTATGTAGGTATCAGACATAGTATCAGAGAACAATTTAACGTATTATTATTATTATTATTATTACATTTCTAAAAACACAGTTTAATATGTTTAAGCATTTTGGTTAATTGAGATACAGGCAACGTGGTACCTTTGTGTCATGAGCCTGATGTATTCACACATGCACACAGGAATAATGTTAAATGTTGCTAATAAAAAAATATATATAAATAATAATTTTAAAAAGCAGAATTGTATTAATCTTGTTAAAAATTATAATTATTTATTAAAACTGGCAATGCTCCTCAGCTCCTCTCTTTGATGATGAGGTTGGAGGACATGTTATCAGAGCAGTGATCATCCCGATTTAATATCTTGTATAGCCTATCAAACATGTTTGATATGATCGGTGAGGCTCTGATTTGTGTTGGAAAAGATTGCAAAAAGATCACCATTATAATATTATGTTTTTATTTGACATTTTAATAATATATAATCACAACAACAGCCTGTTTAGGTTTAATATATGTAAATTAAGCATTTTAGTCAGTGAAAGTCAGGGAATTTAATATTTGACTTAGAACCCTGGGCATCTCAGGCCCCGTTTACACTAATACCTTTTAGTTTTAAAACGCATAAGTTTTGCTACAGTTATGCCTTCTGTCCACACTACCCCGGAGTATTGAGCCCTGAAAACAGAGCTTTTTGAAAACGCTGAAGAGGCCGTTTTCAAGTTGAAATGCTGCTGCTCTGTGTCAGTGTAAATGGGGGAAAATGGAGACATCTAAAAACGGAGGTGTGGCTGCAGACATTCGCATTCTGATTGGGGCTTTTTTCTCAATATTAGGCTAGTACACAAAGTTCAGTCTTGCATCCTTTCCTTGTAAGTTCAGACTTCGCAAGTTTGCATGGAAAACAAACTTCCGAGGACAGGTCGGGTAAATCTTCAAAGGGAACAGTGTACTTTATAACTTCATTCACAACACCCTGTTGTTTCACTATCTTAACAATGAAATGAAAACATGATATAAGGAACTGCCTATTTTCATTTTAATATTAACTTAACAGACAGTAAAAATGTTAAGGCATTGTGTAGCTACATATGACCGTCATCTTCATTGTATGCATATTTATAAAAAAACGGAACCTATAACATAACTGCCTCCTTTCATTTTCATTGAAAAATACGAAACTCTTTCGCTGAATATCAGTTTTAAAAATCAATAATGGCCATTATAAAAGTATAATGTACAATAAGTTTATACAATATAGGCAAGCAATCAGTCAAATGTGCAGAATCAGTGTATGTGGTCACATAAATTAATATATTAACTTATCTTTGCACTCAGCCAAAACGCATTACCTGAAAACAAGTAATAGATTCAAAAGACCAAAGAGTCGTTAGATAGAGATGAATTAAATATCATGTTTAACAACTATAGTGAGATGAAATACAGTGGAAGATCCTTGGTGAACTGTCCAACGTGCGCTGCTCTCATCTGGGGAGGTGTGCTCAAAGCACCCGCTGACTGCCTGGAGCTCAGGCGTAGGCATATGCTGCAGCGCATGCCAGAGTATGTGTGTGGTCACGCGATGTGCGTTTTCAGCAGTGTAGTGTGGATGGAGAACTTTTCAGAAACGCTAGATGAAATGCCAGTGTGAACGTGGATCGTTTTTATTCTAAAACGCAGTTTTGAAGCGAAAACGTATTAGTGTGAACGGGGCCTCATTCTCTTCGTTCGCCATGCTGGAGAGGATCAGACTGTGCAAAAGTGTATATAGAGGAGCACCTCAATGGGCTGTATGAACAGCTAGTGTTTTTCAGCCAATGGTAAACTTCCGGTTAAAGGTTTATGTGACTATTTTCAATTTCATAAGGTTCCTTTTACACCATCGATGTAGCGATGTACAGGTATGTGCCAAAAAAATTGAATATCGAGGGAAAGTCCAATTTCAATAATTTGTTTCAAACAGTGAAACTTGTGTGTTTTATTAGTTCACTACACACAAAGCCTTCGTTTGTTTCAATTTGAATGATTATCGATTAAAGATGAAAAAATCCCAAATCCAGTATTTCACAAAATTAGAATATTTCATGTGACCAATAAAAAAGGATCTTAAACACATGTTGGCCTACTGAAAAGTGTGTTAATGTACTGTATTATGTCCTCAGTACTTTGTTGGGCCTCCTTTTGCACTAATTACAGCATCAAGGCTGTGGTCATATTTGTGCATCTTTTCCAGCCACATTTTCCCTTCCTCTTAACACTCTATTAATATACTTAGATATTGCACTCTGTGAGCATCCAGCTTCTTTGGCAATTGCTTTTTGAGACTTTTCCTCCTTATGGAGGGTTCCAATGATGGTCTTCTGCACAACCGTCAAGTCAGAAGTCTATCCCATGATTCTGAAGTCTACTAGGCCAGACTGAGACAATTTCAAGGCTTTGCATTAATAAGCGGACTAGATTGAGACACAGGGCAGGCTCCCTGTGTCCAATGTTGAACTTTGTCATGATATTCTAATTTTGTGAAATACTGGATTTGAGTTTTTTTTTTTTCATATTTAATCCATAATCATTAAAATTGAAACAAACGAAGGCTTGAAATATTTTACTTTGTGTGAAGTGAACTTATATAACACACAAATTTCACTTTTTGAAACAAATTATTGAAATAAATGGACTTTCCCTCAATATAATTTTTTTTGGCACATACCTATAATTCAAATATAATCAGTTAAATAGACTTAAGCATCCATTTGGTTGTTTTAAGCGTAAAAAGAGACAAAAAAAAAAACGTTTAAATGCAGGCGCCGTCATTAGCAGCAGGCTAGCTCAGAAACTCCATTGAAAATACTGGGGTAAAATTAATTTCCATATTTTAAAGACATGGCGCAGAAAAATAGAATTTAATTCAGTGCTTCTTGTTTGGTCTGATACCCACTTTATATCATATCTCAGCCAGGCAGTGAAGATCACTGTTTTTTAAAGAAATCAGATCTTAAACGCAGCGATTTTGTATGGGATGACAATTCACTCTAAGCCCTGGGGCTGGCTGACTGAAATTAAAAGTCCTTGTGCATATATCCCATTACAGCTCTCTTAGAGCTCTCATCTGATTGGCTAAAACAGGGGTGACCAACCCTGTTCCTGGAGATCTACCTTCCTGCAGATTTCAGTTGCAACCCATATCAAACACACCTGCCTGTAATTATCAAGTGCTGTTCAGGTCCAAATTAATTGGCTCAGGTGTGTTTGTCAAGGTTGGAGCTGAAATCTGCAGGAAGGTAGATCTTCAGGAACAGGGTTGAGCACCCCTGGGCTAAAAGGTATGAGTGACCTGCTCGCTGCCAGGAAAGTATTAAAGAACTGGCATAGCAACCTTATTTAAACAGATCAAGTTGTAGTAATATTATGGACACTCCTTATTGACATAGACTTAAGGTTTTGAACACTAAACTGTTACTGTTGACGGAAAGAACCAATAATTCTCTTAAGCTTAATGACATAACATTACATCCTTTTCAATTCCCCCAAGAATAAATGGAACAAACCTGAATTGGGCAAATTTAAAATTCCTTTTAGAACAGCAATTCTTTGTCAGACCTCCATGTCACTTTGCATCCTGCTTACATTAATGAAGAAGGGTATATATAATTTAAAACAAATGCATTTACACCTTGATAATTGGTACCTTTGGTGTTAAATGTACACTCTTCACCTCTGGTCAGTGACAGAGTTAAAGGGATGATGATCAGCATACAGATTGCAATCAGCAGTTTTTGAACAAAAGGAACCTTTGAACCCATCTACAAAAATCCACCCTGTTTATTAATATTTATTTGTTTTAGTCTGGAAAAATAACTTGTAAAATAACAGTAAATAACTGGAGTTATTAATTGCGCTCTGAGTTTTCCATTAGGTATATAGTAATGTGTATACTATTGATAACGTCTTCACAATTTCATGTATTATCATTTAGAGGTCATTATAAAAAATTCCATGTTTTTAGACTTTGAATATTGTTTTGTTAAATATAGTTTTGCAAAGGTTTCTGTGATGATTATGTGTAGGATTAGGGGTAGACCATAGAAAACAAAACAATGAAAGTCTATGAAATTAACATTAACAATCTTAGTGAATGCTGTAGAAGTGTTTGTTCATGTAAATCGGTGTTAATAATTATTAAATTTGTGTAAATAAAATTAAATTCTGGATAAATATTTCATTACATTTTATTGAAAAGTCAGCATAAATAACAACACATTTTCTTTTCAGTCTTTTTTTCTGTGTCTGTAAATGCTAAAAAGTAAATTAAGGACTTGATTAAAGCAAATAGAGGTCTTATCTTTCCCTATTTATTGCGTGAAGTTTTCTATAGTTTTCTATAGTTATAGTTTTTATATTGTTTTCCAGTGGTTTCCTTAACCACTTAGAAACTGTGCCACCCAGACAGTTTCCTGCTAGGTGGAAGTTTGACAACAATAAATGTAAGTGAACAAATATTTCTTTATTTACTTAATATTTTGCACATTGATCCAGAAATAAAGTTGAATAGCCCTAAATAGACTGTTTTAATGAAAATGGAATATTATTAAGCAATTTTTGTCTTTTATGTGCATTAATTTGTGCCTATGAGTAGACCAACAACTCTATCATGTCACATATGATTTTTATGTCATGTTACATGTTAATTATAATTCTAAGCCAGTGTTTTCTTTATTTATTTTATTGGGCACATTATTGGGCTTATTATTTTTGTGCATATTACATTCAGGGTAATTGCTGGGAAATTAAGGGAAAATTTATTTACAAGGTTTTTAATTTAATTGGTTGCCATAGAAATCTTACTAGTGTATTTTATGTAAAATGTATAGTAATTATATTTTAATGTAATAACATAAATTAAAATATTCATTAATCATTATTTTAAATGCAACTGGTTTGCAATCAAATTGGACACAACAAGACAAAAGTTACACATTTAATTTGTTAATAATCTATTTAGTTGAAATTATTTTCTTTATTTGTTTATTTATTATGTATTATTATTGTCCTTTCAAATCTGTCTACAAAAATATTCACAAAAAATCATTAAAATGCATACTATCACATTTTTGTTCATCATATTGTCATTTTATTCAGAAATAACATCTTAAAGTTGAATAGCCCTTACGAGGTGATTGTAATGAACATGCAATATATTACTAAACAAATCTGCCTTTAATGTAAGTTGTTTGTGCTTATAGATATTCCAGCAACTGTCACATGTTTTATTTAATACTTTGGCTTTACATGAATGAACAGGAAAATGATAAAAAGCTTGAATGAACAGGAAAATTATAAAAACACAATATTTCCATTTGTGGTATATATTCAGCAGAATGGTGGTGTAACTCTAGATTCAGTTCTGTTAGATTAGTAAATTGACAGTAAAAAAAAAAAGAAACTACTGAAATTTCTGTTTATATATAGTTTACATTGCATTGGAGGGACATAATTGTTCAAGTATCATACATAATTATCATAATACTGTTTGAATAATAAATTGCAATGGAAAAACATTTGAACTAGAAACATTTTACTATGAAACTGCTACTAAATTTCACCAAAAATAAAACTACAAAGAAAGAGCAAGTAAAAATCTGAAAAGGTATTGTTAAATTAAAAAACTTAAATAGTATTTGACTTCACTATTTAAGTTATCAGTGCTCAAAAAATGTACAAATGTAATTGCACAAGATAAAGTTTTCTAGCTAGAATGCAACAAAACAAAACAATCAAGAAATGTATTTAAAAAATATATAAATAAATAAAAACCTGAGGAACCAACATGATGAATGAAGAGAGGCCACAGATGTGAAGATTTGTGTCACAGTCTGTAGGAATATGTCTGATATTTAGTTGACATGATATAAGGAAAGCAACCGAATATCAAACATATCACATAGTCTGTAACATATCTGAAACTCCACCATCAGCTTCTACAAAGTCTGAAAGAACACAGAGATTTTAAAACAGCATTTAAGATAATATACAATGAATATAAAAAAGAAACAAAACTACAAAAGTGACCTTTTCTTTGTTTTTATACAGAGCTATTACAAATTATGTCGTTATTTATTATTTCCTGTAAAGTTATTTGGATTTTTTTTTTTTTTTTTCAGATTAGATTAAGGGGCTTAATTAATTGCATACGTTATTGTCTAATTAAAATTGTCAGTTGATGGCTCTATATCCTATGCACTTATTTATTTTTTAAATAAAATTAAGCTCTGCCTTTATACCTAGCACTTTTTACATTACTTACATTACAGTATTTATACTATTAGAATTATACTACTATGATGAGATCATCATGCTTGCACACATCAAGTTTTAGCCTAGTTGATAATTTTGCCTCCCCAGTCTGAGCCAAAGTTACAGCAAAAAAACCAAAAAGTTATACAATAAACAAACACTTCCTACACACACACACATACACACACTTATCCTAAGGCTTTTATATTAACACACACTTACATAATATACTCACCATTTCAGGAGTCCATCCATGATATCATTCAGATCTGTAATGTTTGCTTTGAAGGTGTGCAGCTTAGCTATGTGTGGGTGTGTGAAAGCCTGTCATGTCGGTCAGATTGTCCGAAAGATGCAATGTATGATTGTATATAAAGTCTGAGCTGGATTGGTTGTATTTATACACCCCTGACCAAAGTTTAGCACTCTTTGTAAATCCCACTCACTAGGGTTAATTAAGTGTGCATTGATCACCTTGCCGCTGGCTCTTCCTACTGCATTAGGCTGATCAATAGATGGGATTTCACACATACTTTCACACAGAGGGCAACAGAGGGGTCAGTCACACCTCCCACAATACAAAATAAGTTTGGACATCTATCAAAATATTTTTAAAATGGCATGACAAATAAAAGTTACAATTAAATCAAACACAATTACCATTAATGAGTAATGCATATTTATTGATGATAATATTAATAATTTAAACTGAGCACCAAATTAGAATGATTGGTCACAATTTACAATAATGTTTCATTAGTTAATGTATTCATTAACATGAACTAATTATTAACTATAATTGTACATTTACTACATTATTAAAATCTAAAGTTCTGCTTTAACATTTGTTAATGCACTATGAGTTAAAAATAACTAACTATAAACAACTTTATTTTCATTAACTAATGTTAACAAAGATCAATAAATAATGTAATAAATGTTTTGTTTATGTTAGTAAATACATTAACTAGCATTAATAATAGAAGCTAATTGTAAAGTGTTATATAACCAAATAATAAGTGCAAAATATCTGCTTTGCCATAGTAAGAATACATTTCAGTTTAAGAAGTCAACTAGAAAGCATTTTTTAGACTGCAATAATATTTTACAATATTACAGCATTTCATCAAATAAATAGCAATTTATTTATTTATTACCATTGAGCATTAGCCTCTTTTGCTCCCTAATTTGACATTCATTGGCATTGACGCTGACAGAAGTTCTCATGGTGACCACAGTTGTAAGCTCTTCACAAACCTCCCATTAAAACCATCTGTTCAGTTCACATGATCAACAGGAGTCTAATAGATAGAAAGTGTTAAATGAATGCGCTGGTAGAATATTATGTAACTTATGTCATCTTACCATATTTAGTTGTTCATTTAGACTATGTATAAGATTATATTTTTCTTTACTGATTGTAAACCCATTGTCAATTTCTTTCTTTAATTAAACATATTCTTTACTGTATATTTCTGCACTCATTCTTATGTTTATGTTCCCATGTTCATAAACCCATACTCATTTTTGTAAATACAGTAACTATGGACCATTATTTTAAAATAAAATTATACACATTTAAATGCTGCTTTTCTCTATATTGTTAATAATTAACATTATTTGCTTGTTGTTGTTGTTTTTTTAAATTAAATGTCTGTTGTTTGTTTGTTTTTTTATTGAAAAAGACCAGTGCGATGCAGAGCACAATGTCAATTATAAAAGTATTTTACATTTCTTGTAAAATGTCACAAAAAAAAAAA
>CAIGQV010001633.1:473291-484412 GCA_903798115.1 Danio jaintianensis | reverse complement strand
ATATATATATATACACACTGGGGGAATAATATTTCTAAAGGAGCTGTTGGCATGGGAATAATATTTCTAAAGGAGCTGTTGACATGGAATTAAACCAGATTTTGGTAAAAACCCAAACAATACAAACAATAAACATCTTCGAGGATATTTGAAAAAAAAAATACAAAATTTAAATGCAGCTTAATAAATAGATGTTAATAAATACAGCCTGGATCGCTGGTGAACCTAACAATAGAGAATAAAAAGAGAACTAGTGCCTGGAGCTAATGTAACAAAATATCTCAATAGTTCAAAAAATAGTATACCCAAATTTATATTTTGTGGACAAATATTAAATAACATTGTAATATACAGGAAAAACCAAGAGAAACAAAAATATAAAATTTTATAACCAACCTGTTTGAGTTTCTATGTACTATCTTTATATTCCTAAAGATGTTAAGTCACCAAACCCTTATTTTAATGGATATTACTGTTTAGTAAACTTTTTTTTTTTTGCTATATTCACTGATAAAAATAAAAGAAAACATTTTAAAAGGTGTACTTGTTTGTAGTACATATATCATATTATATTATGATATTATATATCAGCGATGGGAAGTAACGAAGTACAAATATTTCGTTACTGTACTTAAATATTGATTTTTCTGGTATACTTTACTCGACTATTTAATTTTCTGACAACCTTTTACTTTTAGCCTACTCCTTACATTTTTTCAAAAATATCTACTTTCTACTCCTTACATTTTTAAATCGGAATTATTAAATTATTACTTACAATTACATTATTTTACTTATAGTTTCATTCATTCATTCATTCATTCATTCATTCATTTTCTTTTCGGCTCAGTCCCTTTATTAATCTGGGGTCGCCACAGCGGAATGAACCGCCAACTTATCCAGCATATGTTTTACGCAGCGGATGCCCTTCCAGCTGCAACCCATCACTGGGAAACACACTCATTCACACACATACACTACGGACAATTTAGCCTACCCAATTCACCTATACCACATGTTTTTTGACTGTGGGGGAAACCGGAGCACCCAGAGGAAACCCACGCGAACACGGGGAGAACATGCAAACTCCACACAGAAACACCAACTGACCCAGCCGAGGCTCGAACCAGCGACCTTCTTGCTGTGAGGCGAACGTGCTACCCACTGCGCCACCGTGACGTCCACTACTTATAGTTACATTATTAAATTTTACTTTCGTTTTAATGGGTTTTGTGGCGGGATAATAGGCTGTTTCTTGTCAATGCGCAATTTAAACGCCCTTTTGATTCAATCAATCAGGGGTCGCCACAGCAGAATGAATCGAAAACATGTGAACCAGCGACCTTCTTGCTGTGAGGCGACAGTGCTACCCACTGCACCACCGCGCCTCCCCTATACATACCTCTGATCACGCACCGTAAGTAATTGTTTATTTAGCTTAACATGTAACATGGGAACGGCAAGAATGGCGAACGTGGATGTGACAGGGAATCAGCGACGTAAACAAAGAGCTTAGAATCACCTAAATTTCCCAAATAGCAACAGAGTGTCGCCTCTTGGTGATTCTATGCTCTTTGATGTAAACATGACTAATGTCATGTATACCGGGTAATAAGATGCGTTTTGGTCGATCGGATCACAGGTATTCGAGACACATTCCTGTTCAAATCTGGCATTTACATGGGGTTAAAGTCTTTTGTCCACTTTCGACCATCGTGTACTGTACTTATCTGATCTTTCAATCTAATACGAAAAAAAACTTTAACAATCATGTGCTTTTTTTGTCAACGTTTGTAGTTAGTACTAAAGCAATTAAATACTTGAATATATTATGCATTGAGATGTATTTCCTTTGTTCCCAATGTGTTAATATTTCCTAGTGCAGAATTTATACAATTTTATAGTTTTAACATATAATATACACTGTATCTTCATTTAAATTTGTTAGATAAACATTTTAGAGCATCAAAAGTATTTATACTGTGTTATTTGTGAATAAAAATATAATGCAAAGGATCAGGAATTTACCATGTGAAAAAAGTGATGAAAAATGTATTAACAGCAACTTTATTCATTAAATAAAATATACACAATACTCTGAAAACAAACAAAACAATTGTTGTTGGACAATATTGTAGAGTAATGTTGCTTGGCTACTTTGCAGCTGAAAATTGGCAACAATTTTTACAAAAAAAATAGAAATGTAAGTATTTTTTTATTGATGTGTACATGATGTGCAGTGTAGTCACCACTGTGAAACTAAAACAGGTAGTAGTAATGACTACTTTTTACTTAAGTACATTTAAGCCCATACTTCTTTACTTTTACATATTACTTTAAACGTTGAAGTACAAGTCAGTACTTCAACATTTACCAGAGTCATTTTAAACATGAGTACTTCTACTTGAGTAAAGGATGTGTGTACTTTTGCCATCTCTAATATTTATATATCTTGCACTAATAGTACTTAGCTAGTAAAATATTACATAGTGTCATCATGGCAAAGACAAAAGTAATTAGTTATTACAAATTAAATTAAAACTAAAAATGTCTTGAAAAAAATCTCTCTGTTAAACATCCCTCGGAAAATATTTGAAAAACAATTACAATTCCACAGGAGGGCTAATAATTTTGTCTTCAATGGTATATAAAATAATCATCACATTTTTAGATCTTACAAAAAAATTTTAAGAAAAAAATTAGTCAAACAAAACAACAAATTAAAAAGTTTTCCTGGGCAGTATATGTGAATTATCAGATTTCGTTTGCCTTTTTTTCTGAAAAATAAAAAATGGCTAAGCTTAAATTTGTTACATTTGTTGATGTATTAAAAAGTGTTACTGTCTTTGAGTTTTGTATGATTGCACCAAAACCTACAGTTGGAGTTTGGAGTGCCCTACCATGCATGCTGTTGTTTTAATGCTTTAGTAACTGTGAAGTTTAAATTTATTTGTAGTGGTTGTTTTAAAGAGATCAGCCAAAAACAAAAATTCTGTCATCATTTACTCTCCCTTCACTTGTACCAAAACTGTTAGAGATTCATTATTCTGTTGAACACAAAATAAGATTTTTCTAAAAATGTCAGAAAGCAATAGCTATTGACTTCCATAGTATGTTTTTTCCCCTTCTGTTGATGCCAATGGTTACCAGTTACCAAACGCTCTTAAAAAGATCTTATTGGCTAAAAAAAGAAGCCAGAGGGTGAGTAAACGTAACTAAATATAAATTTTCATTTAGGGTGAACTATCCCTTTAAGGTTTCCTTCACCATGGATGGCTCAAAAGATTAACTATCAATAATGTAATGCTGTGGCATATTTGTAGAACGATTTTTACTTTTATGTATTAATTTTTTGTGATAATTAATTATTACAATATTTCAAGTCAGCTGTATATTGTAAGATGTCTAAATAAAACATTACTTTTACATACCAATGAAACTAGTGAAAAAAAAGACAAGACACTGTTTTTAAGATTGACTCTGCAAGCATTTGCTGGAAAATAAACATTTATTTATTTTTTGAAGAATATATTAAAAATGTGTCCAACCAAAGTCTAACTTCGTTTTTTACATCAAGGTATTTCAGTAAAAACCCAAACTATCATAAAGGAGACTGAAGAGCAAGCAACTCTTAGAATTTCACAATCTGTGTTCTGTCCCAGTGAAGCATCTGATTGGTTGCACTTGTTTTTGTCAATAACTGGAGCAACAGAGTGAGGATGATTAGGAGTGACAGTAAGAGGGTCAAAGCTTTCCCAATGGTCGATACAAAAGAGAATGTATGCGTGAGCCTAAGGGAGGGTTAAAATGACACTGTAATTGACAAAAAAAGGGACTAAATTATAAAAAGACAAACACAAAGAAAGGAAAAGACACCTGACAACGTTTTACTTAACAAATTTGATAGAAAAAAAATGTGTGTAAACAAAATATCAAGATTTTTTGGTAAAATAAATATATTTCATTTTCATAAGTTAATTGTGGGTAAAGCAGACAATTTCATCATAAATATTTATTTGTCAGAAAAAAACAGGAGTATGATGTGATGTCATCAGCCAAACCTCAGACCAAAGTTTGGTTGTGCTCAGGTGAGAAACTGGAATGCTGAAGATCAACCCAAGCAAGATGTTCCAGTTTAGTTAATCTTCCTATATAATTGTCCAGCTGACGCTGATGTAGTATTGTTCTTTAAATCCCTAAAACACAATATGCTCCTTTCAATTATTTTTTTCTTCACTCCACAGCAACATTTGGATGTTCAGGTGCTATTTTTTCTTCAGGATTTGGTTGACCAACTTTGGGTTCCACTGGTTTTGGTTGTTCAGCTTTGGGTTCGTCCACTTTAGGTGCAGCTTTGGCTTCCTCTGCCTTTTGTTTTTCTGCCTCTGGTACTTTAGGCTTTGGCTCTGCATTTTGTGGTTCTCTTATTTTACACAGTTTCCTTGGAAAAGTATTGAATAGCAATGTTAAGAAAATGATAAAGAGCAAAATTGTATTATGTATTTGTATTTTAATAAAATGCTTCAAAGTTCTTAATTGAATCTAAACCACTTTAAATACATAACCTAAAATACTTATTCAAAAGTTTCAAATCAAATACATAAAGTACCCTGAACTTTTAACTTTATATATAACACAGGGAATGGCCGTTAATAACTGATCAACACTTTCTGCAACAATTTAACCACAACTAACTTGACATACTGAGAGTACAATATCAAATTATTTAATATACAAATTCACTCACTTTCCCTCCTCAGAAGCCTTGTCAATGTACTTGCAAAGTGTGCTACCCTGCTCCATTTGCTTTTGTAGGGAATCAATGTCTGTTGTCCACTGGGACTTAACTTTCACAAACTCATCTGGGAAATTGAAAAAAGGTTAAATAAGATTTGAACACAACATTTTGAGCTTTTAAATTATTATTAATGGTTAATGAAAGTTGCAAAATGCAATGTGGTTTCCCAAATCTACACACACACACACACACACACACACACACACACACACACACACAATAAATAAAAACAAATAATAAAATAACATTAATTAACTCTATTATCTTTGCTTGGTTTCACTACATAACGTTTTGCAACCATATGAAATAAAAAGTGCAAAGTATACATTAATGTATTGTCCGTATTCACTTCTGTACAAATTCAATACTCAAAGACAAATAATATATAGAATTAGTTGGCTTTTATCTATGAATTTCTGGCTTGCATTTATTGCCTCATGTGGGCAGTATTTGCCATGTTCTTTGCAATACATTAATCTGAGATAATGCAAGGTGAACATTGTTAGCTCCAAAATACTCTTGGTTAAATCTCTTAAAAACAACACACTGTATTCCTGTTAAAGAAAATAAATAAAATACAGATGGAATATATGGAAACTCACCCTCTATATGCTTTTTCTCTGACACTGTAGCTGCAATTTCATCCGTCAATTGTTTCTGAAGAAAGAAAATAAAGACCATGTTACAGACCTATTTCAGAGACATTTTTCTATGCAATTACAATAAATAGACATTGCAACAATCTTAATAAAATCTATAGTTGAAATAATAAAATATAGCTTACACATTCAACTCACCTTGACTCCTTTACAGTTATCAATGTCAGCCTTTTTCTTCTTTACTGATGTCTTTGCTTGGTCCAGGTCTTTGGTTAGATTATCCACCTCTGTCTTAGTCTTGTCCATTTGTGTGCTGAACTGAATCAACTGATCTTGGTATTCTCCAAGAACATCTCTGGTCACTCTGAACTTAATATCTATAAATGATGCCTGTTTCCTCAGTTGCAGTTCTTGCTTACGCCTGGTATGGATGTAGCCAGCAATGCCCAGACTACACACCAGGACAAAACCCAACAGCAAGGCAGGAAACTTCATGATTGAGGACTCAAGAGATAGCTGGGATTCAGAATCTGTTTCTCTCATGCAGGTGTCAAGATGATCAAAGTTACCTGTTGCAGAAACTATGCCCTCCCACAAAACGGCATTATTGTAAAACAAACGCAGTTAATTCTCGCTGGTATTAACAGCGATAGATGTTCTACTATTTTGTCAGTTGGTCAAAACTGTGTAATTCCTTATGGCACTAAATTCGCTTCCTTCCTGGTTTGCAGATATTTTTTAAACACTATTTCCCTGTTCACAGAAGCAGTGCTAGAAAAGAGTGGCGATGACCATACAGGTAACACAACCCACCTGCGCAAAGCCACTCCCACCTTGCGAAATCATTGGTAGCTATACTATATTAGCAATGACGTCTAGATCTTGAGACGTAAGGCCGAATCCTTCCATGAATCGGTTCTTTTGAATCATTCGTTTTAAGAATTGCACAGCATTTAGCTCATGAAATGTGCGAATATTTAACGGTTGAATGGATTATGTGAATCTTGTGATTTAAAAGAAACAATCGAGCATGTAATATATGGATGTTTAAAATATAGAGAAGAAAGAAAGGAACTAATTGAATATCTTAAGGAGAAAGGAATGTAAGATAGAGATATAGGATACCTACTGGGGTATGAGTTTAACTATGATTGTATAGGACTTTATTAATTTTTTTATATAATACAGGATTAGATAAAAGGATTTAATATTATATAATTTATAATAATAATATAACTAATAATAACATAACTACAATATAACTCATGTAAGTTAAAATAAGTACTCTGGTTCAGTTCCAGAGATTAAGGAGTTCAGTGTGCAGGTGGGAGGAGCTGAACACGCAGCGCCAACCGAGACCTGGACTCTGAGGTCTGTGGGATTGGGGCAGAGCAATGACAGACTCTGGTTGCACAATTAGCACAGTAGGTGGCAATATGCACAAAGAATGCAATTGGCCAAAAAAACTAAGAAGAAGAAGAAGAAGAACGATTCCCTGTTAAATGATTCAGTCCCGTGGGTTGTTGATTAAAGACCATTCGTGCAGTCGGATTTAGAAGATAAACCGGTCCATTACGATCACGTCTCATGTTCACGCCGTTTTTTGATGCTGTCAGATATTTAAGAAATTAGATTTAGCCACGCTTGAAATTTAAAAACAGTACAATGAAAGACAAAATCATTTTTACATCTGGCGAGTCAAATCTTTACTGTAGAGTAATGAAACCTCAACGAAACAGGTGAGCCACTGTGAAACATGGCTTAGCAAAAACGGGTTTCCATACCCTAACGACACGCAGTTTAAAGACGTGTTGGTTTAGACAGGCAAATAAGAGGATCCTGGTCCATCCTGTTTAACCACCTTGTAATGATTCACGAATTTTGCAGTTTTAAAATGCCACGCCTGTAAAGCATAATCCCTCTTTTTTTGTGGTCTGATTGAAATATAAGTTTGCACTGTATTCAGTTATATTGTTTGATTGGCACAAACAATTAAACAAACGATGCTAATGATATGTGTATTCGATTGATTGTCTATTTTGCTGTGCTAAAACAGAAGTGGGTGGAGAGGCTGTAAAGTTGGTCAAGGATCACAGCAACAGTATCAAGGAAGTGTCGAGTTTTCTCTCTCTCTCTCTCTCACACACACACACACACACACACACTGGTTTGGTTAAACTTAAAAATCCAGTTGTACAGGTAAGGCAGGCTTACCTGTCTCTGGCTCAAAGCATAATCTTTTCAGGAAGAGTAGGTAGTTGATTCATTTTAAGTCAACAGCATAGACACTGTCATTAGAACTAAGTGACAAAGAAAAAGATAAGTCAAAATAATTTTCCCTCTGAGGAACACCTTTGGTCTTCTCTTCCTCACTCTTCTTATTTTATTACTTCAGGATGAGAGCCATATCAGCAATGGTTTTCCTGGCTTTATGTGCACTGCTGATTATAATCTACCAAGCTGTACAGCAGGAGCTCAACATCCGCAACCTGAAAGCACGCATCATGGTTTCTGGTGAACAGGTGAAGTTGAAGGAAGATGGCATCATGTCAGCTAAGACAAAAGTAGAAGAGATGAACAAGAAGCTCAGTCCTCTGACTACACAGAGGGATCAACTCAAAAAACAGAAGGATGAGATTAAGAAAGGCACTGCTGAATCTGAAAAGGAACTAGGGACCTGCCAAGCTGACAAGGTAATGTAAATATTCTTAAAGTAATTGCACTCTACAGTTGTTTTTTTCCCCAAATCCCACCTATAGAAATTTACATTTTTGAGGGGTGGGGAGGGCCAAAGCAACAATAATGTCGCCACTCTTATATGTTTTGCAATGTCAGTGCGTGGAAAGGTTCTATGTGATACTCTTGACCAATATTCTCAGCTCAAATTGATTACATTGTGAAATATTTGATAAATATATGTAACACATTTTGTTGTTTAAACTTCTTAATAATGATCATATTAGTTGGTCTATGAAGGCTGATTGGCCTAACCCTAAAGTCTTTCAAACCATCAAACATGAATAAATGTGCTAGTACACCTGAAAAAAGAATCAATCCTTTATAAATTAGCAAAATGGGAACCCTTTAAAGCAGCTGTTTTCTTTTTAAATATAATTTAAAATGCAATTTATTCATGTGACAACATATTTTAAGCCATTACCACAGTCTTCTGTGTCACACAATCTTTCGGAATTAATTCTAATTTTCTAGTTTGGTCACTCAAAACCATAAACATTAAACGATTTATTAACAGATGTTTTCCCAAAATATTTGCTTAATTATACATTATGGCTATGTTTTCACATTACATGGTCAGTTTTTTCAAAGTTATGAAGCTGTAACTGTATTCAGTTTTGAGGTTTGACTGCATGCCAATTGGACAGTTTGTTTTTGTTGATCCTAAATTTTCACACTATTTTGGTTTGAAATAGCCAACTAAGGTGGTAAACTACATTGTTTAATCATATTCAAACATTCACACAAGTTTGACTCAGCATGCTGATACAATCAAGCTGTTCATGTGTTGCAAGCATTTTTATTAGGAGAGCTGCGAGAATTACTTTTATCAGTTTGTTACCATCCTGACACATTGCCCATCCGTGCTGCCCTCTGTTCGTCCATTTTTAATAACTTCCAGATTACTGGTAGGGACCTGCTGCACCATTTTCCACTGTGATTGCATTCAGATCTGGGAATTCATGAGGAGAGATGTCCTCCCCCCTCAGCAAACCCCTACATATTCCCTTCACTAGGCCTACAAGCTTCTGTGGGCACATACATCTTAGTTAAAAAAGGTTTCTTGTTTGTGTGTGTGTGTGTGTGTGCATTTTTTTTATTTATTGTATACATGTATAGTGTTTATATAAACATGATTATCTTTGTAATTATATTAAAAATTGTGGTGTGTGTATATATATATATATATATATATACACACACACACACACACACACACACACACACACACTCACAACAGTTCAGTCTGGTTCTTGAATCTGATTGGCTGATAGCCGTGCGATATTCTGCAAATAACAGCACTCGTCCAGCCTCTTAACCTTTAACCCTTGTGTACTACTCTGTCCACATACAGCGACACGCAGAGGACACTCTACAGTTTGACAAATATTGCTTCTGTTGGACAACATAATGTACTTTCGAGGCTTGTTGTTTGTGTAGTTGTAGTTGTTTAGATTCCAACTATGCAGTTTATTTATCAGGATAGTGCCTATTTTAAAATATTTATAATTTCTGAGAGACAGCCCGTCGGCGGCCAGTAAGTAGCCTGTCATTGAGTTGAGCAAAGATGGTTGATGCTGTTCATCCACAAGATGGCGACAGAGACCGCATAATAAGCCCTTAGAGCAGGGGTCACCAATCTCGGTCCTGGAGGGCCGGTGTGCAAGTTGGTTTAGCCCCAACTTGCCTCAACACACCTGCCTGGATGTTTCAAGTATACTTAGTAAGACCTTGATTAGCTTGTTCAAGTGTGTTTGATTAGGGTTGGAACTAAAATCTGCAGAACACCAGGAACAGGAGGTTTGGTGACCCTTGCCTTAGAGGATAAAAAACTGCGTAATTTCTAACTACAGGTGATCAAATCATTATAAAACAGGTAAATGACATTTTAAGTCAATCTCTCTTTTGTATGTTGTAGTGCTGTATTTATACCATATAATTGTAGTGTACTGAGTGTGAGATGGGACTCGCATATATTTTGTATTGGCCACTCTTTGTATAACCCTGAGTTACTTTTTGGTTGGCCATCTGTTTGTTTCTAATGAGTCTCGTGTTTTCGTTACTGCAGACTAGTCCAGTAAAAAGAAAGAAAGATGAAATGCCCGCATGTGTTTAGCGTTTTTCCTTATCGCAAACACAACAGTAGTGGTAATGGTAGTGTTTGCGCTGCTTTGGCGTTTTTGGGGATAATTATTGTGATCTCCCGATTGCAACAGAGAAATACTGGGAAATCTCTGTAGACTGATGGCATTTCATGCTGTTCAGCCTTATAATCTTAAAATGTCAGCAAAATCACCTGTTTTGTCATCACTTCAGACAGTACGCTAGAGAATCATTCAAATACAAGCTCTAAAGTGATGTTTGTGAAGTAGCAACGGTTTCTGCTGTTCTGACGTCAGCTGCAGATGTGAATGAATGGCGGAAGAAAGTAGTTCCTCATACAAAAGGATTTTAAGGCTCTCCATGTTTGATTTTCTTTTTTATATACACGATTATGCCGTCGAAATGTTGTATAAATGCAATATCACACTCGTAGCAGTATATCGTCACTGGTGGGACACTAAGGCACATCGCACTGCTACGAGTGTGATATTGCTCATATATATATATATATATATAAGTTATTTCTTCTCCTTCTTCTTCTTCTTCTTTTTATTATTATTATTATTTTTTTTTTTTAATGTTTCTATTGCAACAGATGTAATATGTAACAGGACATTAAATTACTTTTAAAAGGACAGACTGTTTATTTCATTGCATTTTAAATTTGCCAACTATAAAGTCATGTGCCTCATCACATTTTGTCTGATTTTTTTTTTTTTTTTAGTCCAAGTTGGTGACAGGTGACAACTGACAGTTGATTGCTCCCCTCTTTTTCCCCTGCTTTGCCGGCCACACAGTGCTCCACACTCATTATGTAGCTTTTTTGTTTTACAATTCGGAGATACAACTGAAAGAGGAGGTTTTCATGTAAAATTTGTATCATTT
>CAIGQV010001633.1:439352-463291 GCA_903798115.1 Danio jaintianensis | reverse complement strand
AGGTACTGCCCCAGTGACAGCTCCTGTACCTTTATTTCTGAGAGTGTACATAGTAGTATCCTGACTACTTCCAGCAGGATAACACGCCCTGTCATAAAGCGCGAATCATCTCAGACTGATTTTTTTTTACGTGACAATGAGCTCACTGGATTCAAATGACTTCCACAGTCACCAGATCTCAATCCAATAGAGCACCTTTGGGATGTGGTGTAACGGGAGATTCGCATCATGGATGTGCAGCTGACAAATCTGCAGCAACTGCGTAATGCTATCATGTCAATATCGACCAAAATCTCTGAAGAATATTTCCTGTACCTTGTTGAACCTATGCCACAAAAGATTAAGGCAGTTCTCAATGCAAAAGGGGGTCCAACGCGGTACTAGTAAGGTGTACCTAATAAAGTGGCCGGTTAGTGTATATATAAATAATATTGATCAAAATGTCAAAAATACTAACTTTCATTACTACGCTGATGATACAGTTATATACACAGCTGCATCTACACCCAATCTGGCCCTTTCTCAGTTACAGATCGCTTTTACTGTAGTTCAACATAATTTATTTGACTTAAAACTAGTTTTAAAACAATAAACTTGATAAAACAAAACTTATATTATTTTCCAAGTCAAAACAAATTCATTAAAATCTGTTCTATTACTATTACTCAAGGTTCAGAGATCAAATTTGTTTTCCCAGTACAGGTATCTTGGAATTTTAATTGATGACACCCTTTCTTTTGGCCCTCATGTTTAGCAATTGGTGAAAAAATTAAAAGTGATTCTAGGCTTCTATATTAAATCTTGTCTTTCTTTTGATGCTAAAAAGAAGCTTGTTGCTGCAACGTTTATGTCTGTATTGGACTATGGTGATGTTATTTAAATGCATTCTTCTTCTCAGAGTTTGCATGCTTTAGACACTGTTTATGGTGCACTGAGGTTTATAACAAATCTTAAACCTCTCACTCATCATTGTGTGTTGTACACTAAGGTAGGATGGTCTGCTTTGTCCACTCATAGGCTCAAGCACTGGCATATGTTTGTTTATAAATCTACTTTGGGTTTACTCCCTTCATATCTCCAAACTTACATTTGTAAAAAAAACTGTCTCTAGCTATAACCTGTCTCAGAAAGTTTATTCATTGTCTGTACCAGTGGTGCGTACTGAAATGGGAAAAAAGGCTTTTGAATATGTAGCACCTTTTGCATGGAATAACCTCCAAACAAAGTTGCAGTTTAAAGAGTTGGTTTCACTACATGCTTTTAAAAAGATTTTAAATGATTTGGAGTTTGAATGTTCTGAATAGTTTTTAACTGTCGTTGTATGTGTGTTTTGATGGATGAATGATGTTACCTGTTATTTTTGTTTGTTTGTTAAACCCATGTGAACTGTATACTGCCTAATCTTGGCCAGGACGGTCTTGTAAAAGTGATTTTGAATCTCAATGTGCTTTTCCTTGTAAAATAAAGGTTATAATAATAATAAAATATTATATTATATATTATATATATTATTATTATTACAAGTTTTCTCTGTATCATCACACATTTTATTTTCAAAATACTTATACATTGCTAAAGTAGTGTCTGAATGATTAACAAATAAATAAACTTTGAGGTAATTTTAAGGTCAGATGAATATTGCATGCCATTCAGTTTGAACAATCAGAGGCTTTTCAAATCATAATATTATTTTTGATGTAACTGACGTAAAAGCACAATCCAATTGCATGCTGCCATCATGAAAGCAAGCATCGCCTATGGAGCAGGCGCTAAGTGTGATATTTGTACTTTAACAGAGGTCTTGTCCGAGTTTATATTGTTTTATTTTGACCTGAAACTGATTCTGACCTGAAACTGGACTGCACCGAGGTGATATTAAAGTCCTCAAGAAATCAAAACTAACCATATGATTTAGTTAGCTCACATTGCTAGTTTTGTGGTGAACGATTCATCTGTGCAATGTCATTACGAAAAAAAATTGTTTGCCCTTCTAATCTTTAATTGAAATCTGAAAATGCACTTCCTATTTTTTCTTTTTTTTCAGTTAAATTGTCAGATTACATATTTTGTAGCTAATGGGCGTGGCTAACATATTTAATCACACTGCTCCAACTGTCAGTTTTGACAACAAACAGAAATGGTGAGGAGGAGGAGTCTGTTGTAATAACTCTACCCAAACACTTTTCTCGATCTTTCTGAAATGCCTACTTTAATACATCCATTCAGGTCACAGTAGAAAAAACAAGCCATGCCCACTGTTTTGCAATTTTGCCTTTTCTCTACGAACTGTGTCACCATACGAAAAAAATAACGGCCGCAGCTTCCAGTTCATGGGGACTTTAAGAGAACCATGGAGTGGAATAACGTCACCGATCCTGCAAACAACAGCAGAAAAGTTTTGTCATGGAAGCTGGAGGCGAACTGGTAAGTTTACTATGGCAAATGATTACTATAACTAAGTTTATTTTGGGCTTAGAAAATATTTTCTGACATGAAAAGTGCCTGTGTGCGTTTACGTTTAATATGCAGTGTTTTTCTTAATCAGTTACCTAAAAACATTGTCCAGAATACAGTGTCGGCACTATGGCATTACATTGGCTTGTCACATAATTATGAACTAATTTATCGGTCAATTCATACCAAGTGGATAATAATTATTGTTGAGACCTGTTTTACTGAATGTTAGTTGCAATGTTACATTTATGATGCAGTTAAATTAAATTGTACAACGTTACTATCCCCAATGAATTGAATGCATTCTCTCACTATCGTCAAGTAACGTTATATATACAGGTTTGTTTGTAATGATGTGAGGGTGAGAAAATAACAAAATTATCACTGTACAGTGGAATACCCAATTAATTAGTTAAAATACATATTTAAATTAGTTTATATTTATTCAATCCAATTTGACAATTCTATGTCTTTTTTTAATTAATGTATATTTGTAAATACAGATGTGTACAAATATCTCATTACTTTTAACGAATCAATTATAGTTTTACTCATTCACACTTCGTTACAAACCTGTATTTATTTCTTTATTTCACTAGATAAGTCATATTTTAACTCAAGAAAATATTTAAGAATTACTGTATAAACATTTTTAAACAGTTTATTTTTGCTGCCCTTTTGTGTACTCATGACCGTTTAATGAACTATTTCATCGGTATAGATTCTGACGGTATGATAACCTTGATTAATAATTTCACGGTATTACGGTATTGTGATTACTGCTCTAAAATAACTTCATTTTAAATGTCTTGGTAAAAACAACTAAAACTTTTTCCCCTTTGAACACAATAAATTTTATTTTGAGAAACATTTAAAATATTTTGGAACAGTCATGTCCGGCTAAATAATTAAAATAAATCATTTACTTCTGCTGTCTCCATTAGTTTCAAAAACACATTTTTGGATATATTTTCTGTTTGAGATACTGTTGTCCTAAAAACAAACAAACAAAATAAAAAATAAAACACGTAAAAAAAATCATACATATACTGTGGGAACGGTATAACAGAAAATGTTTGCGGTTTTAAAACCTTGACTTTTCCAAACCACAGTATACCTTGAAACCGGTTATCATCCCATGCCTAATGGTGATTGCTTTTTATGTTGTGTAAAACATTTCTAATTTCTTTCAGACTTCTCTGGCTGATTCTGATGTTACAGTCCGAGGATGTATAAAAGGCAAAAAAAAGTCATGAGTTTATCTTTTTACCCAAGAAATTACTTTTTGGAAAAGAAACTCCAGCAAGATGGACACTCACAGAGAAATCTGCCAATGAATCCTCAAAGGACAAGTTGGACCCTAACAAGCAAGGTCAGTGACCTCATAGAGTCTGCACATCACCACCTTTTAAAATTAATTGTATTTAATTTATCTACCTACATGTCAGGGGGTACTGAATAAAAAATAATATTAATGCTAAACATAATACAGTTAAAATTGTTTTACATTATTATACAGTAATTGTGTTTTTTAATTTTACTTTATTTTTTTTATTTTTTTTCACAGACACTGTAATAAATGCAATAAATGTGACATATGCTATCACTGATATATGCTATCAATGTCTAATGTATCCAGAGCAGATGCTGTGGTGGTCATGGATGAGTCGACAGCATAAGACTGATTTCTGAAAGACCACAGTGACAGACGAGTCTCTGCATTGATCCCATGGGTTATTCTGAACACCTGCCGGTGACCGACTCAAACCTGCACTTTCTTCATAATGGACACTCATCGTTCTCAAGCCCTCCAGAGTCTTTTAGACTGCAGCTCTACCCTTTACATTTGGTCAGAGGAGAACTGATCCCAGACTGAGCCTGGTTTCTTTAACGTTTGTTCTTTACTTCCATCAACCGGTGGAGTTTTGGTTCCGTTTACTGTTCCTCTGGCTTGTTTAGTCAGGGCCGGCGAAGTTGCTCTTCAATGGATCATCCTTCAACAGTGACAGTTAATATTAGACTGAATTGTATCAGTTTTAATTAAATTATAACTACACCATCACTTTACCACTACTCTCATTCCTGCCTGATATGCAGTATGTAGTAAAATTTTTTATTAATACACATTTATTTTACATTTGTGTGTCTCCTTGCTCGCCATGTTGCTGCTGTAGCTGGTGTAGTCATTATAAGGATATGGTGAAACATATTTGATGTTTGTTATGCACTTCTTTGTTGAAGCACTGTACATTTGCACTTAATGTGCAGACTTTACACAGGATTGCCTGAGTCATGGACTTTCTGGAATATCATGGCATTTTAAAAGGTCTTTTCTTTAATTATAATATCTTGTACTAAAGGACATTTTCTACAGTACTGTGCACTAATAGAATAAAATTATATTTTTGAATGATTCTGTAAAACATTCAAACCCTTCTGAGGTTTTAATAAAAACTGAATTTGAATTGTTCATTGTGTATTTGACTTTTATTGAAGTTGCATATTTATTAAGAAAACTAATATATTTATTGTATATTGCGTGTGCATTTTAAATGTACCTGAGTTAATTTCTAATGTCCTTATAATACAAAAAAGTACACTAATATATCACTAAGCAAGCATGCAATTATCTGAGGAAATTCTCAGCATTAATTTGACACATAAAAGTGATGTGAGTATCGACAAACGGACAGCAGACATCGAGATTCTTTCACAAAATGTGCCATTCAAAATTGATACTGGTTCAGGCAATCCATCTCATGAACACTTGAATGATGGTAATTATGGAACAAACATCACTACTTGCTATAGACTTTCTATACACAAACACTTATTTAACAACATATTTTACATGCTAATTTGCACATAACAGCTGCCATTTAACGTTGTATATAGTAATATTCCTGTACATACACTTGTCAATTTGTATATTTGCATTCACTACAACTTTCATTTTTTAAATATATTTATTATCTGTTTTTTGTCCTGTCTCTGTAATTCTGTTGCACTGTAGAAGCTCTGTCACGAAAACAAATTCCTCGTATGTGTGAACATACCTGGCAATAAAGCTCTTTCTGATTCTGATTCTGATAAGGTGCTGTGTACAAATGCGTATGGAGAAAGTATTGCATTGTATGTTGTTATAAGGTGCTGTATACAAGTGCGTATGAAAAAGTATTGCACATGTTTATTGCACAGTAGGGGAATAATTAACTGTTCATAAGGTAGATGGCCTGAGGAAAGAAACTTTTCCTGTGTCTGGCTGTTTTTGTGCTTGGTGCTCTGTAGCGCCGACCAGACGGTAACAGTTCAAACAGAAAGTGTGCTGGGTGTGAAGGGTCCAGAGTGATTTTGCAAGTCCTTTTGCTGCACTCCAAGAGAAAAGGACAACCCAACAGACTGATGATGTCAAGAAAAGAGCAAAGATACTTACTTGTGAGCATCTGTCAGTTGAAGATCTTGCACGTGCAGAAAAAGCTCTCCTTTGGTGTGTTCAAAGGTATCATTTCCCTGAAGAGATTTCAGCTCTGAAGAAAGGCTAGTCATCTTTCAAGAAAAGCACTAGACTTTATAATATGGATCTTATTTTTGACGGTGAAGTGTTAAGAGTGGGTGGAAGACTAAGCAAGATGGCAATGCCGGAGGACTTTAAACATCCAGTCATCTTACCCCAAAACAGTCACTTAACCAAGCTGCTCCTCAGGCACATTCATGTCTTGGTTGGCCATGGTGGAAGAAATAAAATGTTGGCGAAATTTCGCCAAAGATTTTGGATTCTTAAAGCCAATTCAGCTACAATGAAAGTCATAAAGGATTGTGTCTTCTGTAGATGCTGACATACTCCACCTAGTGTGCAGAAGATGGCCGACCTTCCTTTAAGCCGAACAGTTCCAGATCACCCTCGATTATTTTGGACCTATTGAAACGAAAAGGGGTCAGACTACAGTGAAGGGGTACAGAGTCTTATTCACATGCCTCGTCAGCAGAGCTGTCCATTTAGAACTGTCATATTCTTTAGACACTGATTCCTGCATTTCTGCTCTAAGAAAATTTATATGCAGGAGAGGTCAGGTCAAAGAAATGTTCTCTGACAATGGAACAAACCTAGTGGGGGCAGAACATGAGCTAAGAGAATCACTTGCTCTTCTAAATTATGACCAAATCCAGAAAGGCCTATTAACTCAAGGCATAAAATGGACATTCAATCCTCCTTTTGGCTCACACCATGGAGGCTCATGGGAGCGACTTATCCGAACCATCAAGAAAGTCCTTTACTCCATTATTAGACAACAAGTGTTGGACGATGAAAGCCTTCAAACAGTTCTCTGTGAGGTAGAGACCATCTTGAATGATAGACCCCTCACTGTGGTTTCCGATGATGTGAATAATCCAGAACCCCTCACGCCAAACCATCTGCTCCTATTTAAAGGAAAACCCCTGCTGCCACCTGGAGTGTTTAGGAAGGAGGACTGTTACTCCAAACGAAGATGGTGACAGGTCCAGTATATCGCTGACATGTTTTGGAAGCGTTGGGTCAGAGAGTACCTCCCTCTGATGCAGGAAAGGCAAAAGTGGAATGTGAGAAGAAAAAACCTCAAGCCAGAAGATATAGTGTTAATCATGGATGAAACCTCACCACGTAATTCATGGTTAATGGGAAGAATAATTGAAACTATCCCTGACAGCAGAGGACATGTTCGGCGGATGAAGATACGAACCAGAAGCCACATTCTGGAGAGACCCATCACAAAACTGTGCCTTCTTTTGGAGGCCTGACATTACCTTGGCTGATCTCTAAACAGATCTTCTATTTCCCCTTTTTTCTTTTTTTGTACTTTAAAAGGTTTCCCTTTTTGATGTGGAGAATTTTTATTTTTGTCTTTTGAAGAAGAAAATCATCTAAATAATTTTTTTCATAAGTTATGGACTCTTAACATCTATAGAAGAACTATATTTAATGCCTCCTCTTATTCTTGTAATTGTCATTATTGTAGACAATTAGGGGTCGGGATGTTGGAGCCCTTTGTGATATTTATATGATTTTATACTTTATTTGTTTATTTGTTGTATGATTATTGAGTAATTAAGATTAATAATATTATGCTCTATTATTCTCTATTAGTCATAGATCGAGTGGTTTGGTGATATGGATTAGATCCTTCTACATTTTACGTCAGTTCACCTGCTTACGTAAGGGCACACAGGTGATGGGTGATCAGCTGGCAGGAGTAGCAGGGAAACAGTTTTTTGACAGTGTTTTGTTTGTGGCATTTGTAAGACAAATAAATGAATTTTGAGATATAAATCAATGATATTGGCGACGCGGTGGCGCAGTGGGTAGCACGTTCGCCTCACAGCAAGAAGGTCGCTGGTTCGAGCCTCGGCTGGGTCAGTTGGCATTTCTGTGTGGAGTTTGCATGTTCTCCCCGTGTTCGTGTGGGTTTCCTCCGGGTGCTCCGGTTTCCCCCACAAGTCCAAAGACATGCGGTATAGGTGAATTGGGTAAGCTAAAATTGTCCGTAGTGTATGTGTGTGAATGAGTGTGTATGAATGTTTCCCAGTGATGGGTTGCAGCTGGAAGGGCATCCGCTGCATAAAACATATGCTGGATAAGTTGGCGGTTCATCCCGCTGTGGCGACCCCAGATTAATAAAGGGACTAAGCCGAAAAGAAAATGAATGAATGAATGAATCAATGATATTCATCATATTCATCAAATGATGTCGGAGACCTTTATATCAGGAGTGACAGAATAAGCCCATTATAGAAAATAAGATACAACATTTCTGAAAGGAGCTGATCACAGAGATGCAGGAAACACAGGTAACTTTAAGCCAAAGATTAATATGAATTTCAATTGCATATCATTATGCACGTTACATGTCTATATCATTATGCATCTGTTACATGTCACTATTGCAGTTACTTTAGGAAACTTTTGACAGTGAAACATACGTGAGTGGTAATAAATCATGTCACACAATTCTTCAGAACTTACTTAATATGCAGATTTGCTGCTGATTGTCACAATCACCAGCGATCTAATCCTTACAGATCGCTGGTAAACACACATATCACATAGGACTACAAATCTGCTGGTATATGGACTATAAGATCCAGTCATGCAATACACACACACACCTGCTCCGAGTCTCCATTGATTACACTCCCACAGCTGATGCTGCTCATGGACTGATTACACACACATATATATGACTCACTTTGACACTCTCATTGCTGAGTCTCGTTTTACTGCTTGTGAACATCACGATGTGTTTTCCTTTTCTTTCCTTGCCTTGTTTCTGACCCTCGTTTTGTTTCTGTTTTAATCTTTGAAGTCTATTTAACAATAAATCTTGAAAAAAAAAATGTTTACACAAAACTATTTGTCATTACATCTGTTTTTAAAATGGATAATAATCAGAAATGATTCTTGAGCAGCAAATCAGCATCATTTGATAATCACCATTATACTAGCTCAACCTCAAGCACTAAATCAACATCTTAGAAAGACTTCTGAAGGATCAAGTGACACTGAAGGTTTGAGTAATGATGCTGAAAATTCAGCTTTACATCACAGCTATAAATTACATTTTAACATTCATATAAAAATCACATTTATATTTACGTTGTTGATCCATCCCTTACGCCATAACTCATACTTAAATGAGTCAATTTAAGCCCTAAATGAATACATTTTTATTTGTACAGGCATGATATGCAACTCATATTCAGTCATGTTTATCTTTTTTCCCTTTTGCTTTTGTTTTCAACATCAACTAATAAGGAGGTCAAAGGTTTAGCTGTTGAACATCTATATGTAAGGATATTTTTGACTGACTGCCAGACACTTGTCAGACAGTGATGAGCAAAAGAGGGAAAAAAATCAGGGAGCTGTAAGTCTGGAGATAAATATAGATTTCAATTCAAAATTGATTTATTTGGAAATATTTCATAATGTTTTGAGATATGTGAATATGCATTTAGATGTCCATCCATGATAAAAATACATCTAAATTTAACAATGGTTCAATTGTGCTGCAAGTTATAAAAACATAGGCAAACACAAAAATGCCAAATAAACTGAGAAAACATCTTCATCAGTTTGACAACACACAATCTCACAAATAAAACAGACCACAACAGAAAAAGTGACAAAGCCATCTGCATTTATCTCAGTGTCTTGTTTTTCTGCCTGTGTTTTATAACTTGCACATTTGCACTCTTGGTCACTGTGTAACAGTGATTAGTATAATGTAACAGTAGAGAGATGAGGAAAGTGAATATGTAGTTTCTCATGCTACCACAATATGTTGCAGTTTTGTCAGTAAATAAAAATTTAGAGCTATGATGATCCTGTACCATCTTTTTAGATTTGACATGTTGATTTGTCAAAAAATATTTTTCTTTATTGACTCTTTACAGTTGTTCTGCAGATATCCATCAATACAAATTTAGTATGTGATATTACAGTAGTCTTATTACATATCTTATTTCAGCTCTTTCCATGTTTACAAAAAGATCATTGGCATCCTAATCTGATATCTAATCTGTGTTTTTAGACATATACTTAGTGGTGAATAAATGAATACTTTAAGCATTTATATAGCACTATGTACTATTGTAGACTTAAATTGCTTTACAATCTTATCAGGGGCTTAATTTATATATGCATGCATCATTACATATTTGTTAAGGATTGTGGTGTTGTGCTTAACAGTTGTCTATTAATTCTTTCTCTAATTTTTAGATTTTGGATCATGCTCCACTGACTCCTCCACCAGCCTGTGTCTCTCTTTCTCATATCTGCATGTTGACTATTGGTACAGTTCTTTTTGAGGTAAAGGTGTTCAAAATTATGAAAATCTAAAAATAAATTATAAGGTAAATCATCTCCTGACAGACATGTTAATAGATTAGTTTAACTCTTATTAAATTCATTCATTCATTCATTTTCTTTTCGGCTTAGTCCCTTTATTAATCTGGGGTCGCCACAGCGGGATGAACCGCCAACTTATCCAGCATATGTTTTACGCAGCGGATACCCTTCCAGCCGCAACCCATCTCTGGGAAACATCCATACACACCCATTCACACACATACACTACGGACAATTTTAGCTTACCCAATTCACCTATACCGCATGTCTTTGGACTTGTGGGGGAAACCGGAGCACCCAGAGGAAACCCACGCAAACACAGGGAGAACATGCAAACTCCACACAGAAATGCCAACTGACCCAGCCGAGGCTCGAACCAGCGACCTTCTTGCTGTGAGGCGAACGTGCTACCCACTGCGCCACCGCGTCGTCCTTCTTATTAAATTATATTTATATATTGTTAAGTTTCAGTAGAGACTATTTTGGGGAGAGAAAACATATTTTATAACTCACAGAAAATACAATATAAGAATTAACTGCACAATTACTTGAAATGTGTGTATGAGATATTATAAAATTTGCATACGCTCACATTTTTATTGTTATCGTGCTTGGTGTAAAAAGACCTTTAGTTTTTGAAAAATCTTAATAAATACTTACTGTCTTAAATATTGTGTTAATTGTAAACCCAAAGTGTGTTTCTCTTTCTTTGCAGTATTGGATGCCAGATTGCAGTTCAACTCCAATCTCAGTTGGACCAGCTGATCAATGTCTTCAGTATTACCACAAGCTACCGGGCAGATGTGTGAACAGCTATGAGCCAAACTCTAAGGGACGTTTGGTTTTTAGGTACTAGCAGTGACAAATTATTCAGTGAGTTGCATATAAAAAAAGATGCTCATTGCTTACCACCTTGAAGTTCAGATGTTTGCAGTTTTATTGATGTAAAAATATCATACTTTGTCCTATTTTATCATCATTTAGGCAAGACAAAATACATTTCAACTGATTTCAGTTGGTTATATTTTTCAGGTCATCCTGACCATTCTGTTGTCCTGGTTGTGAGAATGTGCAGAGGCTACATTTATCAATGTTAAAAGACTTGTGCAGCTGTATCCAGACATAAGCAGCCTTCCTGGAACCACAAGACAAAGGGCTCTGGAGCAGGACAGACAGGTAGTCCACAGTGGCTAGGCTAGAATTTTATATTTGGGTGGCCAGAGAGTGGCTGTCGCTATTTTGAGGGGTCCACACAAATACACTAGTGTAAGCTATATTCATACACAGAAAAAATTTAACGAAATAATTAATTAGTCGAACACAAAATATTTTTAAAGAAAGCTTAAGTATCAAGGTGATAATATACAGTGTCTGTTACATTGTAGTAGATGAGCTGGCTAATACAGGCTAGTAAGTGTTAACTTGTGGAACACTGACAGTTTAGTTAAATACTAAATTCTATACTTGAGTCCGGCCGCATGTGCAGTTTTAACTGAACTGAATTTAACTAACTACACGTCCATTCCCAATGCCCAAGACTAACTTTTTGCACTGGTACGCCTAAAATATTTGACGACATTGCATTTAACACCGCAATTTTACATGTTCACTTTTTTAAAATCACTATCCATATAGGCAATATTGACTTGTAAATGATTAACTAAAAATCTGGTCAACATTTCTTTCTTCATTTTCTTTTCGGCTTAGTCCCTTTATTAATCTGGGGTCGCCACAGCGGGATGAACCGCCAACTTATCCAGCATATGTTTTACGCAGCGGATGCCCTTCCAGCTGCAACCCATCACTGGGAAACATCGACACACACTCATTCACACACATACACTACGGACAATTTTAGCTTACCCAATTCACCTATACCGCATGTCTTTGGACTTGTGGGGGAAACCGGAGCACCCGGAGGAAACCCACGCGAACACGGGGAGAACATGCAAACTCCACACAGAAATGCCAACTGACCCAGCCGAGGCTCGAACCAGCGACCTTCTTGCTGTGAGGCGAACGTGCTACCCACTGCGCCACCGCATCGCCTTCTGGTCAACATAAAGTTCTTTATTTAAAGGACAATTCTACAAGAAAGGTAACTTGCTACCGCCCTTCACTATCTCTTGATTAAAAATGCATCCTTACGGTTTAACGGTCAATATGAGCATCCCTGGTATATTGTAATATAGTGTTATTAAAGACTTTAAAAAATTATAAATTAGGCCAACATTATCTACAGCAGCAAAAGACCATCCACATCAAAAGCTACTGGTCAGCTTATTATTCAGAAAACATCTGAAAAACAAATTGCTTATACTTATGCCTTTATAAGTTGTAAAGAAATCAGTGTTTTTGAAACTAATGAAGATAGTACAATTCAATTAAATTATTATATAGCCTTGCATGGCTGCACGGTGGCGCAGTGGGTAGCACGTTCGCCTCACAGCAAGAAGGTCGCTGGTTCGAGCCTCGGCTGGGTCAGTTGGCGTTTCTGTGTGGAGTTTGCATGTTCTCCCCGTGTTCGCGTGGGTTTCATCCGGGCGCTCCAGTTTCCCCCACAAGTCCAAAGACATGTGGTATTGGTGAATTGGGTAGGCTAAATTGTCTGTAGTGTATGTGTGTAAATGAGTGTGTATGGATGTTTCCCAGTGATGGGTTGCAGCTGGAAGGGCATCCGCTGCTTAAAAACGTGCTGGATAAGTTGGCGGTTCATTCCGCTGTGGCGACCCCAGATTAATAAAGGGACTAAGCCGAAAAGAAAATGAATGAATGAATAGCCTGGCATGTTTACTGTTCCAAAATATTTAAAATGTTTCTTAAAACATATTCTGTTAAATGGGGGGAAAAAGTTGCTGTTTTTACCCAGAGATTTAAAAATAACATATTTTAAAGCAGTAATCACAATAGCGTGAAACTGTAATATTTTTATCCAAGGTTATCATACCATCAGAAACTTATACCTGCCCATGCCGAGCCAGTTATTAAAAAGCATTCAGTCAGAGTTTTCGTTTTGTAGGCTAATCTAAATTTAAGTGAAAATATTAAGTGCAGCCCTCATTATTTTATCATTTTTATTTAGTTGGCCTATATTCTGTTTTTCTATGTACTTGGAAACGCTGCTGTGAGTAAAAAATGTACGATATATTCTGGTTCTGTGGTTAATTCTGTATGCTGTTCACACATCTTAAAATGAATCAATATTTAAAAATGCAATATTTAATGTGCCAGACACAAAATAGACATGTCAATTATTATTATTTTTTTTATTAAATAATAATTTAATATTAATCTGATTCCTTAACAGTTCATATTTGTATAACGAGCAAATGGAAAATTAACCATTTGAGCATGCTTAGTTTGGGGTATGTTGTGTCATTAAATTGTACGTTTCCATTCTGTTATCTCAGCAGTAGAACAATTGTTTTATATTCTTTTTTTCTGCATTTTAAATCTGCTTTAGCTTGTTTCTTTCTTATAAACCTGGAAATATAAAATAGATATATTTTTGGCTTTGTGACAAATAGCTTATTTTGTCCCTAGATTGTCTACGCTGATGGTCTGCTGAACATTCTGCTGAGCTGAAGGGATCCTCCTGTCAGACAACCTCTCCAAAGTACAATAAGACTAGTAAGTAAAATCTCAAACATATACTACTGTTTCATAGGTTTTGGGTTGGTATGGTAAAGTCTCTTCTGACAGCATCAGCTTTGTTTATTTAATTAATACAGTCAAACAATAGTACTGTGAAATTAATATAATGTATATAATTAATAGTCTCACATGATCGTTCAGAAAAAATATTCCAATGTACTGATTCTCTGCTCAAGCTGGTTTTTAAATATAAAACATTTAAAATAAACTTCATATTTTTCAGGATTCTTGATGTATAAAAAGTTAATTTTTAAAAACATAGTATTGTAGAAACAAAAATAATGTGATGAGAGTGTATGGGTGTTTTCCAGTGATGGGTTGCGGCTGGAAGGGCATCAGCTGCATAAAAACATATGCTGGATAAGTTGGCGGTTCATTCTGCTGTGGCGACCCCAGATTAATAAAGGGACTAAGCCGAAAAGAAAATGAATGAATGAATGTATTATATTTCTATTTCTAAAGCTGCTCAATGACCAAAATATCATTTTAATAAGTATATCTGTTTAATAAATCTATTTTGTTCAAATTCATCAAAATATATTACCTATATTCAGTGATAAATGGATGAAAATATTTTTTAAATGGGGTGTACTCATTTATGCTGAGCACTGTATCTTGTTGACCTTTTAATCATGAAACATAGCAACATGCATTTCTAAGTTTTCCAGAGATCACAGTTGTTTTACTACTCATAAATAGATCAGCCTGATCTCACAAGGAAATATAACTATTTTACATTTTGTCAGTTTAGTGGCTAATTTGTACAAATTCGTACGAGTTCAGTCGTACGAAAATGTACAGTTTTTAAAAGAAGGTGTGACACCCAACCACACCCCTAAACCCAACCATCATTAGGGGATAAGCAAATTGTACGAATGAGATCATACAATTTCATTTGAATTAGCCACTAAATCAAAACGTTACAAATTGTTGAAATGGATGGATAGATTAGACTGTATGCATTTATTTAAAGTAAAAACTCACAACCAATGTATATTAAACATGTTCTTTGCTGATAAATGGCCTGTCCATTCTTGCTCAGCTCTCTAATGTGCAGCTGTCTCCTGTTCCATCAACTTACGTAACATTTAACTCTGTTCCTATAGAAACACCACACAGGATATAATAGCCCTTTCATGCTGCCATTAATATCAACTACATTTACAATTCAAAACTATATTTGAATCTTCCTACAAAGCAAATACCACAAGAAAAAAAAAAATTGAGATGACAATTTGTGGAGGTGTGGTATACAATGGAGCTATATGTAAACATTGAAACAGTGGTACAGTTGGATTCTGTTTGACAAATGATCGATCACAAGATTAATAAATGCAACTTTTTAGATATTCTTAAATTGGCTGTTGGATTTAGAATACTGAACTAAATTATTGCTTAGAAATAATACAAATTAATTTATATGCTGAAGTTTTTTTTATAGTTGCCTTTAAAGAAACCATTGTATTGTATATTTTTACTAGGCTATAGATGAATCTTTATTGATTTTTTTTCCATACATTTAGAACTGATTAAATCTTTAAAATATGTATTTAACATATTTATTCAGTGCAACTAATTAAAATTCTAAGATCAGAAGAAAAAAAACATTTGAAATGTGTTTAAAACATATTTGAAGGTTTTAACTCCTTCTGGCTTTCAAATGAAATTCAAAAACAAACATTTATAAAGAAAATGCAAAAACACATTGCATTAAACATGAAACGTGGTTTGGAAAAAAACAGAATTATTGGTAAAAACATATTTTTTCTACTACTCCAACAATCCTTATTTTTGAACAGAAACTTTTTTTTACAGTTTGAGTAATAAAAAAAATTGTGCTCTTGTGCGTCGTAAAACATTTTGATATGGTATTTTATGGTATTATGTAGTCTATTTACAAACGATTCTACCTTTTTTGAAATAGTTTTTTTAACCTAAAATATGCTCTTTAAAGTAAACTGAATCAGGAAATACAGTAGTTATAGTGTGTCATTTACAGAGAATTGTACGGTGGCCGAGAGAGATTAACGTGCTGCAATTTGAGAAAACACATGCAATTACCAAGGCAGCAAATTGAGAAAATATCTTCATCCGTCTGACAGTTTAGTTCCAACTCTAATTAAACACTCCTGAGCATACAAATTGAGTCCTTTCAGGCTTTTTCAAACCTACAAGCAAGTGTGTTGAAGCAGGGTTGGAACTAAACTGTGTAGGGCTGCGGCCCTTCACATAATGGGATGAACCCGCTAAGACCGAAAGCTGGCGCGGATATGGCAGAAAACATGCTGATAATGTGAACTGTACACAATAAGACGACCCGTTTTTCTTTTATATTTGCCAACTTCCAAATCAGTAAGCATGACTATTTGAGTAATTACAAGAAACGCGATGTGTTTATGTTTGAGTACAGTACTACAGCACTGCTAGCTTGTAACGTTAAGCATTTTAAATGTACTTTTTTAAACCATGTAAAAATGTAACCATATGATAAGACAACTGGTAACATCCGTTTGCTAATATTATAAACGTCTTGCATAGTTACTGCTTAAGGACTTTGTTTGCGCAGCTAATTAATAATTTATTGTCATGTTTATAAGGCTTTGGGAGACGCATCTGCAGCAGTGATGCTGAACCGAAGCAGAAGGCTTTCTCTCCACGGGCTCCTTGTTCATCTGTGCTTCACTTTGGCTCACAGAGTAACCTCAAACGTTCACCTCGTTCATTAGGTACATTATTATTTCCCCTATCTTAAATTAATTATACATGGCATTATCTGTTACAAAAATTAGAAGGCCAAATAATTACTAAAATATTTTTATATAATGCAGGCAGGTAAAACTCAAACACTATATTTGACTTCCTTTTTAAAAAAAAATATTGGAAACCTGTAACCATTGACTTTCATAGTATATGTTTTTCCTGCTATTGAAGTCAGTGGTTACAGTTTTTCAGCTTTCTTCAAAATATCTTCTATTGTGATCAACAGAAAAAAGAAACTCATAAAGGTTTGGAACCACTTGAGGGAGAGTAAAAATATTCTGTCCTGTCAATGAACAAAAGCACTTTTTATTCACATAGGATAAAATAAATTCCTACATATCATTAAGTCTGTCAGACTAATTTTGCTGTATTCCCTCAGCATATATGCATCAGCCCTCACAGAGTCTCTGATGGTGGAATACTTGAGGTCACCACAGGCTCGACGAGAATGCAGAACTGTCCACTACATTTGCTACCCTTTCTAGATCCTTCCAGCAGGTCAACAAAGATGAGGCTATTAGCATCTTTTTAGCACAGCATTCACAATTTAGCACACATTAAAGACATGATAGTGTGTTACCCACATAAATGTTGGCCAATTTACTGAAAAATAATCTCAAAAAAGTTTGCTTTTAAATGGGTCAGATGATATATTTTTCTTTCAGTATAATTATATGTTTGTTACCTACTTATACACGCACTCACACAGATACATATATAAAGAGTAAAAATGTTGGGTATTAACCATGCTTATGATTTATTATATATAAAGACTTGAATTTGAGTTGAACTAGAATTTGAACTTGAATTAGGGTTGAAGTAAGAGTTTATTTAACCATAAATGCAGATCAGATCTGTTGATCAAATCTTTCTGAATATTTTATACAGTAACACAATTTGTGATTGTATTTTTTTTTATGGATTGTTGCCAAAATGGGGCCATTTTTCTGATATGCGAAAGGTAAGGGTTACTTGCCTATATGTTGAGTAGTGGTATTGTCTAAGGATAAAGTACCAATATGGATCATCGTATACCCATGGCAAAACAAAACATTTACAAAAAAAGAAACATTTTAAAACTTATTTTAATTGGTTTAATATTTGATATCTTTGATTTACTATTTCAGGCACTAGAGTCAGGGACATCAAGTGTTGGCATCATTCTTTACCAAGACACAGTAAGCATTTAACTCTCTGCTGCACTGACTCTACTCAGCTTAGACTATAGTCTTGTTGCATTTACAACAAAATCCCATTTACCATAAAATGCATTTACCAAAAACAGTGATATGTAACCTTAGTTTTTAATTTCAATTCAAAAAGCTCTGAAAATATTTTGTATAATAAAAAGATTTTCAAGTACATTGGTTTTACATGTTTCTATATTATTCCAGACGTTCTGTGTTATTTGTGTTTTGTATTCACTTATCTACGCTTAAAAAATAGTGACAATGTGGCATAACTCTGTAAAATACTCATTAGCTTCTGTCACTGGTAAGTATTAATACTTATGGATGATCAATACTAGTTTTGCGATTGCCTGATAAGGTTTCGTTAGCTAACATATCTGTTTGTAAGCTAACTCTCACCAAGAACCTGCTCTGTTCTCCTCAAATTACAGCTTAATTAATCTTCTCTGACTGCTGTTCTGTCTGCTGGTCTGTCCACAAGCGCATTGTATGGCTGTGTGCCATCATTTGTGTGTATATCTCAGAATATCTCGGCATCCAAATGCGTACCGTGATCCGTTGTCTTCATACGGTTTACATGAGTGCTCTCCCCATTGGGACGTCACTTCTGGTCTGGTGCTTTTCAGATGTGGAAGAACACACACACACGCACGCACGCACGCACACACATATATTAGCGTTTACTGACACCTTGCGGCTGTGGTGATTATAGCGGTTAAGAATTACATAGCAGTTTTACTTCTTTATTACACTGTAAAAATAAAAGGCTAGGCTGCAAGGAATAAAAAAGCGGTAAACAAGACAAGGATCAAAAACACGGTACGCCAATCCAGGAAAACCGCTTTGTAATGTTCCTAGAAAAACTAGACTCAGCAAACTATAAGAATGTGAGGTGTAAATATAGTCCAACTAATCAGTCTACATGAGTTTCAGCTGTGTGTTTGTGTGTGTGTGTGTATGTGTGTGTGTGTTATCATTGGTAATCTGGAACTGGTGCATGATGGGAGTCGTAGTTCATTTCAGTGGCCGAATTGTAGTTCTCCAGCAATCTGCAACTGCTAGATTGCTGGTGATTGTGACATAAGGACTATATTTTTATTTTTCCACTGCTATATTTTAATTGTTTTATTCACTTGACTAAATGCTTTTGAGCCTTGCCATTTAGTTTTTTTCACCATTTAACCAAACATTTGTAACTCTATCTGACAAATTATTTTATATTTATTTTATTTTGGATTAGATGCTGATTTTATATAATACAATAATTTTCTCGCTGGTTTTTATTCTTGTGAGGCTAATTTATGAACACTTAAGAACAATTTAAAGCTGTACTTTTTACTTTTCTCAAGTCTACTTTTGGTCAGATACTTAATATTTGTTGGCTTGAGAAAGCCAACATATTGTTATACTGCATAAACATCTTCTTCTTAGACTATTTTAAGAATGCATCTCCTTCTAGACCTTTCATACTACACTACCTAACAACTGTCTTGTCGCCTATCCAAGTTTTAGGAACAACAAATAATAACTAGACTAGTTGATAATTTGGTATCAGAAGTGGTTTATATGAAAGTCAAAGGCCAAAATAAATTATGATTACGCTTTGAGTTTTAATTATTTAATTCGAACAATAAGGTCTGACTTTGATAAGACAAAAGCCTTGTCACTTAACAGAAATAATATACAGTATAAAGTCATGGTGCAGTGGAAAAATAATTAATATTGTGTATGACTCCCGTGAGCTTGGAGGTCTGCATCCATACAAGGTTATAAGTTTTAGATTTTTTAATTAGTTTTAGTTTTTACTTCGTTTTGACTTTTCGTTTTCAAATTCAGTTAGTTTTAATTAGTTTTTAGAGGTAGATTTACTAGTTTTTATTAGTTTCCATATTTTGAAATTGCTTAGTTTTAGTTTTTATTATTTCAGTATTAGTTTTACTTTAGTTTTTTTTTTTGTAAATAAGGATATTTGTTAGGTGCAAGATTCAAAATTATCAGAACAAATATTCTATAATAAAAACTCAACCAAAGATAACATGTATTGAAACGTATTCAGAGGACACATGAACACTACTATCTACCACTACCATCTACCCATCCTCAAATTCAAATACAACTGCCCGCAAGATAGCCCTAAGTACAGTCGTGGCCAAAAGTTTTGAGAATGACAAATATTAGATTTCACAAAGTTTGGTGCTAAACTGCTTTTAGATCTTTTATTTCAGTTGTTTCTGTGATGTACTGAAATATAATTACAAGCACTTCATACACTCTAAAAACTGCGGGGTTAAAAACAACCCAATTTGGGTTGTTTTGGTAACCCAGCGCTGGGTTCAAAAGGGACGAACCCAACGCTGGGTTACTTTGACCCAACAAGTTGGGTTGCACGTTTAACCCAGCATGCTGGGTTGTGATTTTAACCCAACTATTAGTTAAAAATGACTACACTGCTGGGTTGAATGTAACCCAAAATGGGTCAAAATTTTTATCTTAAAACTAAAATATAATAAAAATATGGTACTAAAATAAAAACAATTCTACAGCAATACATACTTCAGTAATGGAATTTTATTTATGACAAAACATAAAAATATGAAAAGACATTTTTCCCATCTCCACCTCAGCATTAACCCTTTGACTGCCTGCACTACCAAATGGTTGACCATGTTTTGACTGTTTTAAATAATGGTTTACACACACACAGCATTGTTGGTTTACAAGAAAATCAAACAAACATAATCCTGTTGCACTACTACACTTGCTTTCTTGTTGTTGTTTTTTTTTTACAATAAAACCAAAATCATGCTAAATGAGAATCTGAAATATTTTATGGCATACTTAAAAAAATAAAGATGATTTAGTGTTCAAAAATGTTTTATTTTGAATATTTTTTAAATAAATTGGTCTTACACTTCATATTTCCAGATTGTTCATAGTATATGTATTAATTCCGGTACTTTTACCATAAACCAACATATCAACCATTTGGTAGAGGTTGATATTTTAGAAACTATGGGATGTGTTAAAAAATGCATTGTGTTAACTAGTGACATTAGGAGTTTTTCTTGGTGGGGTAGTTAAAGGGTTAAGACAATGTCTATGAAAATTTATCAAACTGTATCAAAGAAACACTGTGACTAAGTCAGTAACAACGCATCAGACTGAAGTCAGACAAATGAACTTAAAAAAATGCATATTTAAAATATTCTTTTCAAACTTTTCATAACATTTACATCATGCATAAATCAGGAATCATCAGTAAGAATCAATTGCAATGTAATTGCAGAGTAGAGGACAAATAAAAGTATGTAGAAGTAATAATGAAAAGCATCTAAATTACTGAAGTCAGAAAGATTAACTTTAAAATACAAATTTGTGCACAAACATCAACATATCCTCACATATATAAATCATCAGCTGCAATGTAGAAAAAAAAATATGTAGAAGTAATAATGAAAAGGCATCAAACTGACTGAAAAAACAAAAAAACAAAACAAAAAAACTAAGAAAATACAAATTTGTTTTATTATTTATTTAATTTTTTAAAAACCATTTTAAGGTCAACATTATTAGCCCCTTTAAGCTATATTTTTTTCAATAGTCTACAGAACAAACCACCATTATACAATAGCATGCCTAATTACCCTATCCTGCCTAGTTAACCTAATTAACCTAGTTAAGCCTTTAAATGTCACTTTAAGCTAAATACTAGTATCTTGAAGAATATCTAGTCAAATATTATGTGCTGTCATCATGGCAAAGATAAAAGAAATCAGTTATTAGAAATTAGTTATTAAAACTATTATGTTTAGAAATGTGTTGAAAAAATCTTCTTTCTGTTAAACAGAAATTGGGGAAAAAAATAAACAGGGGGGCTAATAATTCTGACTTCAACTGTATTTAGAAGTAAAGGTGTACAAGTTAAAGTACACAGAATCCAAGATAGCGGTGAGGTCACAGTATTAATAATTACTGTTTGTCAGCAAAAATTAATGCTTGCAGAAGTCTTACTGCCAGTGTCTCCTCCCCAGGAAGTCCATACACCACAGTCTGTAGAAATTGCCACACCAGGGAACACTGCTTGGGGTAGTTCACACCAAAGATGTAGAATGCTTTAAAGCAAACGTCCACTGCAGCAAGTAACGTACTTTGCACAAGTGCTGTGCCATTTATTATAGCAAAGGCTTGAAAGCAGTGGTGGTCTCCAAGCACGAGAATATAAGGAAATTCAATGGACTCTTTTGAACGAAGGTACTCAGCCATATTGATCCCAATCTGAAAAAATAAAAAATAAATAAAATTCATTAAGATTCATTAAGAACTCAAAAGTGTAAAAGTTAAATATCTTTAGAGTTACCTTTAGAACACCTAAAATACCTTTAGGAGCTATTAAGACCATAACACACCAAGCTATCAGCCAGTGTTGGCATTAGTTAACCACTGACCATGGCACTATGCTGCAACATTTTGGCCCAGGTGCAATGACTCAATGCAACAACAGGGTTGTTTTTTTTTTTTTTTTATAATGTCAGCATAATTAAAGGAGAAATCCACTTACAGAATAACAACTTACAGATTATGTACACCCCCCCCAAATGTTCATGTCTTTTAAAAATTATGTTTTCTGAGGAAAACATTGCAGCATTTTTCTTATTCATATAATGGACTGATATGCTGCGTTGGAGTTTGAACTTCCAAAATGCAGTTTAAATTCCGCTTCAAATGATAACAAATGCGGTTGTAAACGATCCCAGACGAGAAAGAAGGGTCTTATCTAGCGCAAGGGTCTAATCTTTTTTTTTTTTTCATAAAAAAATACAATTTAAATACTTTTTAATGTCAAACGCTCATCTTATCTTGCTCTGCCTTGTCTGACCTGTGTGTATTCTAGCTCAAGACAGTTAGGGTATGTTGAACACTCTGACTGTATTTTACACAGTTCAGGGAGAGTAAGGCAAGATGAGCATTTGAAATTATTAAGTATTTCAATAGTATTTTCTTAATGAAAATAGATAAGACCCTTCTTCCTCAGCTGGGATCGTTTGCAACCACATTTGGGATCATTTGAAGCCGCATTCAAATTGTTTTTTGGAAGTTCAAAATTGAGGCACCATCTCAGTCCATGGAGATGGAGAAAAATGCTGAAATGTTTTCCTAAAAAAAAAAAAAACCCAAAACAAACTATTTCTTTACGACTGAAGAAAGAAAGAAAGAAAGAAAGAAAGAAAGACATGAACATCTTGGGTGACAAGGGGGTGAGTACATTATGTGAGAATCTTTTTGTTGGAAGTTGACTTCTCCTTTTAATGAAAATGCATAACTGGTACCCAGTGCTTTCTCAATTCATGTTAAACTTACAGGCCATATAGAGTTAGTTGCATTCACTATCAATATAAAGCTGCTTTGACAATCTGTATTGTATAAAATGCTATAGAAATGAAAGTGACTTGACTTTGAGCCAAGGATTTAAAGACTGAAAACATTTGATCACTTCACTTTAAAAAAACATGCAGTGCAACAGACTTCATAATTACAACAGTGTCTTATGATTCTTTAAGTGCACAAAGCCATATTTGCATTTTAGTTTGAATGATGCTTTGTCAGGTGACAACTAAGAAAAAAAGCATTTCCTTCTATGTGTGAGCTGCTGTGAGAGGCATCTTACCACTAAAAATTTGCGAAATATAAACCATAGCTGTGACCAAATCACTCCCTACTTACAGAAATTTATTTGTCAATAAAGAAATTATATTTAGATTATTTTTTTTAATGTTTCTGTTAAACAGAAGCAAAATTAAAGTTTACATTTGTATTTTATAATAACAAACATTCATTCGTTCATTAATTTTCCTTTCAGCTTAGTCCCTTTATTAATCAACGGTCACCACAGCGGAATGAACCGCCAACTTATCCAGCATGTTTTATGCAGCAGATGCCCTTCCAGCTGCAACCCATCAGGAAACACACACACACACGCACACACACACACACACACACACACA